>OZ010695.1:4827435-5055463 GCA_963932265.1 Thymelicus lineola | reverse complement strand
GCAATAATGTCATAAATATCCCTAGGCTACTTTACATGGGTATTCTAATAAGATCACTTGTGGCTAGTAAAATATTCTTTGATATACCAAAATTTTGGCGCACTTAAATAAAATGAATTACGATTTAGGAGTTATTGAGAAAATAAAAATAAAATTTTCAAGCCCATTATGTGCCTTATGAAGAAGTGCACCCAATGAAGGAATATTATGTACCTAATAAATGCTGAAATATATAATTATGATTGAAAACTAATACTTTATCCAAAATTTTTTATTAAAAAATCTACTTTCGTACACATGAAATTGAGCAATTCTTTTAAATCATTCCCATAGTTCTAATGAACTATATGAATAGTTCTAAAGAAGTATTTTTTTATATCTCAGATATTAGACACAATTCTCTCTCACAGACTTCATTATTATTCTTTTAGAATATTATACTTACTTCAACTAAAACTTGTTCTTTATGCCATGTAATAATGAGATTAGATCCTCCTCTAGCTTCGCAAGAAATCGTAGAATCTTTTCCGCTCACTAAGTATTGGTCCTCTTTAGTTTGTACAAAGTATGGACGATCTGAAAGAAAATGTGTTACCGAGTTGTGTATTTTTGCGTTTTTTATCCCAAAATTACAGAACTAGAAATGAACGATACTCTTATGTTGCTATAATATCCTATTATCTTTATTGAATTTGAAGTAATATTACTTTGTACAACTTAATTGTTGTGGTTGAAGATACCTAGTTCAAAATCCTAAAAAGATTGGACTTAAATAGTTAATGACTGCGAATCTCGTGATTAAAATTTTCAATACTTAAATATACAGTAATATGTATTATGTGCCCTTAAAATATCGCTAGTTAATTGCAAGACACCCTGTATATAACAGAAAATAAAAAGCATTCAGTTACAACAGACATAACAGGGAATTTTATATTGGAAAATGGAAATATGAGTACATGTTTGCTAAAACCATTACAGTAATTAAGATAATAGGCCAGATTCATCGAAATTTGAGCAATAGACGTCTGTTGGAGTAATATTAACGATGAAGACTAACAAGAAAATTTAGCTAGACATTAATCTAGCATCGAATAATAATCTACACATTTCCAATAAATAAAATAATTATGTTAATGTCCTATTTTGAAAGTTTAAATAGAATAGAAAAAAATGTGCAGATATTTTATAGATCTTAAAGAATTAAATAAACCATGGAATCGGACAATTTATTTTCTAGGAATTTATATGAAAGGTTCTTGCTATAATAATACACTGAGCGGATGCCCCGTTCGCTTTATAATTAATGTACCTCGAATAATTCTAGTTTACTTACCGTATGCATCCACCTCGTATGTAAAAGAATGATTCTTCCCATTGTGTTCGGTAATACATTTGTATAATCCGGATACAGATTTACTCATATTTGATATAAACAAGCTAATTGTATTCTTGTCTTGCCATTCTGCATACACGTTTGATTTTGTACCTGGTCTTGTGAAAACAAACATTTGCTTTAGATAATTATAATCGTTTAAAATTTCAGAAATTAAATCTGTTACTCCTTAAGAAAATTTAATCATATTTTTACAACATTAAGGCTGCGGGCACGAGATTTGCGGCGGGCGGCGCGATGGCGGTTGCGGCGCGGCGCGATTTGAAGCGATGGAATCAACAGTATGGCGTACTATGGGACCGGGCACGAGACCCGCGATTTCGAGCGGCGCGATGCGCGATGCACGGGCGGTGCGGGGCGATGCGCGGCGGCGCGGAAGAGATGGGAACAAACTACATAGATTGATAGTACATAGAATTGTATTGAATTATAATTTTAAAATAATGGAAATTTATAATGAAGAACTTATTTCGTGTATTTCATCAAAAGTTGCTATATGGGACAGTGAAAACTTGCACCATATAAATATTCTCTAAATATTCTCCAAAATATAATCAAAATATACTCATTCTCGTATAGTTTTAATATTTTTTGAATAAAAACTTAGTTATAAAGAGTAGAAAATTCTCCTAAATTACTTCTTCCTTTATTTATTGGATGAACACCATTTCTTGGAAATAATAATTCAGCTCTCATCAGGATACTAGGCTCCAATAATTCTCTTCGACGTAAACTCATGTTTTTCACAACGATGTTTGGCACAAAATGAAACATGTAGGTACCTCCATTTGTATGAAAACCAAGCGTCACTTTTTTCCGAAAGTTACTTTACGCCATCGCTTCAACAATAAAAGTATAAATAAACAGATATATTATAACATTATCATTCTTCATAACACTACGTTGGCGCGATTGAGCGACCGTTTTTTCGTGCCCCGCAAGACACCGCTGCTAATCGCCCCGCGCCGCGCCGCGCCGCAACCGCCATCGCGCCGCATCTGCGCCGCGTCGCAGATCTCGTGCCCGCAGCCTTAGAGGCACAAGAGTCTACCAACGAATGACACTGCCTACTTTTTCTCGAAGTGTTGCGTCATTTATTTTAATAATCTATTTCTACTACTACTACTTTCTTACTATTTCTGTCTTTGCAGATAGTTCATGCTATAAAATAATGTCTAGGTCTTCTTCTCTTTTATTACTGAGTCGGCAACGCATCGATGTTGCCTTCGATTTTACTGATTTCCATGGGCAACGGTTACCACCGAGTGGGTAATCTTCTCATTTGTGTGAATATACACCATTCGAATATATCATGATAGTGGTAGATAATAATTTTCCTTTTCTATTAGTAATCTATTTTCATTTTCTATTATTAGTGTATCAAAAGCGTTCACACATCCAATCTAGCTCCGACAGTGTTTATTAACAGATGACTAAAACAACAGAGACGAGCTAATATGTCGCTAGATATTTACATAACCCGAATGTGGGGTGGCTACATTTGAATATTTATAACGTAGGTAAATATATATCTGTGTTTCTAATTTCTACCCTGGCAACAAAAATATATTATTTAGTAGACGTAAACAATATCCATAATATCTTATGTAATGAATTACCTCAATAACGATACATCCTTGTTATTGATATCCAGCCATCTTAGTTTCGACGGTTCAGGTTCGGTGCACCGGCATTCTTTGTAGAAGGTACTGCCAGTCGGAATTTTTAGATATTCATAGTGATCTCTAGTAAAGCAGGATTCGCAACCTGTAACAAAAGAGATTATGTTACCTACAAGTTCAAAAGCTGTGTTTTACAGGTCGATTAAATCCATATTTTAAAAAGTAGTGATATTCTATTGGATTGACGTTACGTTTGAATCCAAAACATCTCCAACTTAGTATAAAGAAACACGTTGTAGCTCAATTCGCTAAGTAAATGATTGAGTAGATTTTGTACTTGTTGGAAATCTTATTTAACTTTAGTAAAAGTTGTTCCAAACATCTCAATGCGAAGTTTCTAAGCTTAACATTATGTCCAAGTTTTGTAATAGCTAATTTATTGAATTTAACTTTGTTAATCGACGTATAGGTAGGTACGTAACTTTCATATTAAAAGTAATTTTGTTTGAATAATCTTTGGCTTTAATAGCATTAGGTTCAGTAATAAGCCACGAGATCAGAGTTTGTCTTCCTAGGAAATCTACAGCATACTCCACCACTCACTCCAATGCAGTGCTACTAGTTCTCCTAGTGCCTATAGCATAGTGGTGACTATGCCTTCTGAGGGAAGAATATTAAGTTCGATTTCATGCAGAATTATTTTATACGTATGTTCAATGTCCAAGCAATTACTATCACGAAATTCTATGAAGCGTGTGAGTGTGTGCGTATTTTTCGGAACTTCTTTTGGACGCTGCGATACGTCATTTCAGATTTTATTATATCGCTTGTGCGACGTGATAGTTCGTAGGGGTTGTTACACAACTTTGCTAATTGCACTGACAATAACTTTGGCTTACATCAATCCGTCCTTGTTTATTTAATTTTATTTTATTTATTGGGCTGTTCGGTGTGTTGTGTCATAAAATTTTTATTTTCATGAACTTAATACAATACAAAAATAATTTATTGTTTATCACTAGATAAATGTATCACGTAGAAATAGAGATTACGTAAATATATTTACATATAAAATATCCGTTTATATCTTAAAGATGTTTGTTGTAAACAGTAGTTCAATTTAGTAATTTAAAACACAAGACTATTATTATTATAATCATCAGAATAGTTTTGTTTGAAAACGTTTAAGTATTATCATTATTTGAAAACAATTCTTCACAATTTTTTGTGTTGATTTATACTTCGCACTTAAAAGTAACGCACAAAGAATGGCTACAACTTCTGAGAGAAGAGACGCAATCCTCGCTTTGATGTTTATAAACAAAATATGAGTGATGTCAGTGATGTTGAACTTTTGTTGCTATCAAACAGCAGTCAAGATATAAAAGTTTCATCAAACAAATTCTTACTTCTTAGCCTTCGTCTTAATTCATATTTGAATTGTCGTGATGAATTAATAGGTAGACCAGGTACTTCGGTAGATCAATTATCAAATTTAGTGTTAAACTAGAGGTTTTTACATTAATACAAGTAACATAATGTAGTAACATATAGATTGTTGTAATTATTATAAATAAATACTACTAAGTAAATATAATTATTATATTGATTTAATATAACACCAATAAAAATGCAATCTGTTTATATCTGTATATCTGTTCCATGTGGTGCACAAAACAAAGGTAGGTACATAATTGGATAGATCTTAAGTTTTTGGTTTTTAGGACCTATTCTTCCTAAATTACTATATCTAATATGGAATAGGTCCTATGTCCAATCCGCACTGGACAACGTGGTGGAGTATGTTCTAAACCTCCTTAAGAGGAGAGACCCAATGATGCTTAGTTGGTCATTAATGGGTTGAAGTCAGAAGACCATTTTTTGTCCCTTCCTTGCATGATACGACTAAATTGAAAGATTGTATTAAAAAACCATTAACAGGTCCATTGACAAATGATTGTACGGCCTTGTTTACTATGACACGATGATGGTGCTATTTATAAATAACTTATTGATTCTTACATCACTATGTAAAAAAGCTTTTGTTACTGCTTAGTAAAAAAATAATTTAATTGGGTGAATCATGCTTTTAGAATTATTTAGGTAATAATTCTAAAAGCATTTAAAGATTATTTATGTAAGTTACTGAAATATAAATTTTATTATTGCAGACACTACTAAGTATAGTAAGTATGCGTCGGAGAACAATTCCTGCAAACCTGACTAAAATGTGGTATCATCATCATCATGGATCATAGAGAAACAGCTATCCCAAATATAGACAAACTCAGGTCTCCCTTTAAAATGTGAAGTGTTCTTCTGCATATAAACATTTTTTACGCAAAATCCTTCGCACAAAAAACTAATTAAAATTTTCAACAAAATAAAACTTGTACCTATATCGAAACTCAATTTTAAAAACCGCACCTTTCCTGGATTGACCTATAAAATTGCTCTATAAAAATAGGCAATGAAGTTTACGCTCGCCGCATAACAACAGGGTAACACTACAAAAAACTCAGAGATAGTAAAACAATGGAACGGATAGAATGAAACAATAGATGGAAACAGGCGTCATAATTTACTATTGTGTAATTATGACCGGTAACGCTCTGTTATGGGATACAGATGCTGCATTTTATTACGTAAAAACGGCGTGTGGTTTGTACTATATTGAGCATTGGGTTTATTATCCTATTATTTTTTTATTCGGTATTGAATAATAGAAGAACTAGATTTAGTAACTTTCCGTTATTAATAATTCGTAGAAGCGCTCAGCCCAGTGTAGATCGTAAGGTCTACATAGGTTAGCATTAGACGCATCAAAACCACATCTTGGTAAATAATACTGCAATACATACACACGGTAATATAATACTGCAATACAATACAATATTCTTTAATGCGCGTAATAAGAACAATATATAAAGTACAACGCATATTGGCTTTAACCTATTTGACCCACTACAGGGCACGATTTTTATGTAAATATCCGACAAACGAGCCAATAATTCACCTGCTAGTACGTTTCACTGTTGCATGGACATTAGTAAAACCAAAGGCATTAGGTACGCGTTGCTCAACAAGAATGAGAGAAGGGGCAGAAAGAAAAAACTGGCTCCCGAACCCCCAACCGAAGCACGAGTCATTTGGCGGCTGACTCAAGCAAGAGGGTGGCAGCTAGCCAGATAGGCTTCACTCAAATTCTTTCTTTATTTTTTTCAAGTGTAAACTTCTTTAGGCGCGTTGAAGCATTTTTGAGGTGGGATAAAACCATACAGTTCGCGACTTGTACAGATTTTAATCGACATCTACTTGTGGCGAAATCTCTGAGAGAATAAAATGAAATGAAAATACAAGAATTCCATACATGGAATTCGAATTCATTCATGCATTCGAATACATTCGAGGGTACTAATTACAGCACATAAAAAATAAATGAGATAAAAGAAAGAAAAAAATAAATGAAAATACTTAACAAAAGTCTGGTCCTTTTCCTTTCTCTCATGAAGGAACGTACAGAACTATAGTTACTTCATTTACAGCTCGTATTAATATCGAGATTGTATTTTACATATACTTTACAAGACGTTGGCAGGCATTCACTAAAATGTCATTAGTAAAAAAATACTTCATTTAAATTATTAGTGGCCAACCCAAGCGTTGAAAATTTTATGCCGGCCCAATGCCTTTATTTTAACGACTATATGATAACAACCGAGATTGATCACTTTACGTGCCCTCCGCGGTACGAAAGCGCTTTAGAAATATTTAGTGTTAGTGGTCACAATGCATCGGTATTATTCCGTACGCACGCTATTCATAAAAAAATCTTAAGATAAATGAGATCATAAGTAATTGTACAAATATAAGCTCAGGTATGAAAAAACACTCATCAAAGAGTTTTCTTAGCTAGCGGATAAGATGTAGTTAAACGCATACAAAGTATGATGACTGCTGACTTTATTAAGCGCACATCGTCATTGATTTTGTTTCCTAAGTTTTCCTAAGTTTAAAAAAGTACCTAAAACACTCTTTTATAATTTTGGTACAGTAACCAAAATTATAAAAGAGCGTTTTAGGTAGTTTTTTAAACTATTTACTTTGTAAAAGCTATGAAATCTATCCAGTCCAGATAAATATATCCTGAAAATTTTATTGAACAGCCTAGTCCGACCGCAGGTTTGTAATTCGCGGTTGATTCGTGGCTTAAAGTTAAATTGTTTTGCATAAACCTAACTTGGAACGACCAATTCATTAAAACAATTAACACCCTAGTCCCTGGCTCACTGCAATAAATAGTATGTAAATAACTGCTCTGCAGTCCATCTTCAAATTGAGTTGAATTGAGCTTGCTTTGTGAGTTTGATTTTCCAATACTTTGATACTTTGAATGATCATCAACGTCACAGATTATCAAACAAAAGTCATAATAATCATATGATTTTTTTAAATTTTATTTAATTAAATGGGTTTTAGGTAATTTTGTTATAAGTTAACTAGAAGCTTTTTTTACTTTTTGGATTCATGACATAAAGAACAGAGCGAGTATCCGCTGGATTCAGAAGGCTTAGGACCGCTCAGATTGGCGCATGTTAGTGAAACCCTATGTCCAGCAGTGGACCTCCAAAGGCATGAAAAATTCATAATGACTTTATCAAGAATTTTAAAAGCCCCTGAAAAGTTGTTGCTGTCGTCTGCTTTAGTTGTGCACAAAGCATTCATAAGGTCACAAGAAAAGAAATTATATGTCGACGATATTTTCATACTTTTTTCTGGAAGAGCGGCGCCTACACTATTCCATATAGGTACATACATAAGTAGAAATGACTAACTTCAGAGGATAACTAATAATCCTTGTACAGAAGTGAGTAAACACTTACGTAAACAATGATTCACCCAATTGTCTCCACGTGGGCTCCGCATTGAATAGACTGTAACCTTACCCTCAAACAATCTGGAATGAGATTACATCTGACATCACGACTATTTCAGGTACTCTACATAATTTTCAAGGACCGTTTACGACATTTTAACTGTTCTAATTCCATAGTAATCTTTTAATAAATTTACTGTTAAAAAGTCCTTATTTCAATGAAATCATATTATTATAATTTTGTATTTTAAATTAGATTTATCATGGAATTATAAAGTTATATAATAATATCAGCAGTTCTTTATTTTACTACGAGTAACCGCCCTCGCTTTGCTTCGGTTTCCTTATTCTTTTACTTACACCTTGAGTTACATTATTGGAGTTTTATTAAGGACCCCTAATTTTTTTGAAAATATAATATAGCCTATGTCACCCGGCGATATTGTAGCTTCCCAACAGTGAAAGAATTTTTCAAATCGGTTCAGTAGTTTCGGAGCCTATTCAATGCAAACAATCAAATTTTTCCTCTTTATAATATTAGTATAGATTATTAGAAATGTGAAAATATCTGTAGATGTTTGGATGTTTTAGTTCCATCACCATCATCAGTAAAGGTCGTAGCTCATCTACACGACACCGCTCCCACCCAACCAAAGTATGAGAATTCAAATATAGACTTAAAATCGTGCTCTGTAGGTGCACTTTACAGTAACAACAAAAATTAGCAGCCCGCGCGCGGGAAGCAAGCTTACCGCAACCTTGCCACTTAATAGTTGCATCTACAGAGCACGATTTAAAGGAGATCCCCAATTTTCGGCCTCGAACCATATGTAATCTGTGCTAGAACATCGGACTAGACAAGAGTAAACTATATACCAAAAAATTCGTCTTATTTATAAGATAAACATATTTAAATCTTAGCTTCAGCTGCTCTTGCCAAATGTACAAAATAATGCAAAAAAGTTTTCACAGTATTTACCTCATTACATACGATTTTATAATCGATTGAATCGATTGATAATGATCGATTGATGGAACATAATAATATATTTTATGTGTTATTTAGTGATTATAATATAATATTAATTTATTTTTTACATATTTTCGTATTCCATATAAATCAAAACTATGTAATATATTATAATTACCATTCAATCGTTACGCTAATTTTATTAAATTACATTTCGAATATTTTGACATCGATTAATTGATTGACAACAATGATGATGTAATCCCTAATAATGTCATTTTGGTAACCATAGTATTTATAAATAACACCACTGTATTGTCATATTTGTCATCGATCTTTCATCTTTCTACGCGTGTTCTTGTATATTTTTACTATCAAATATTTTCAGCGTATTTGGAGTCCTATTTACTATTGAAACTCATCGACACGTACACAGTGGTTTTAATTTTCTATTGTATTCGCTTTCGTACTTGTGTTTTGGTGAATGTGTTTCGCAGTTTCGCTACAATTTCTTGCAAACCAATACTATATGAATATGGACTCCTTAATCGCCTGTTTTGTGACTGACAAAGGTTCAGAATAAGTCCTGAACACTGGATAACGTACCCTATACATCTTTAGAAGATCAGGAAGTTGCTGTGGCCATACAATGAGTATATTATGGTATCTTGATTGGGCAAGGTACTAACGAAATATAACGCCTCCTGCACAACTACACGAAATATTAATATATTATAATGATAACTAATAAAATCTCTTGAAATATGCAATAGCTTTTATTATACAACCTTTTTATGACATTCGTTTTGGGTGAAAACCATTGAAGTAGTAGATATTATAATAGACACCCGCCAACGTAAGTGTAACATACATATTAAATAGCACTGTGACACGAGTATGACATAATCATAACCTATAATTAAGGTGATTCGTTCTAGGATTTCCTTAGTTGGCCATTGCTGGCAGCCGTGAAAATTGGAGAAATTGAACTTTTTGCAATAATCTAATTAACAGACAATTTCCAGTCTTGTCTACTTAGGCCTGAGTTTCTATGGAAACTGGGGTTCTCCTTTATATTTGAATTCTCATACTTTGGTTGGGTGGGAGCGGTGTCGTTTAGATGGGCTACGACCTTAAGGAGTATGAAACTTGGCACACAGACATACCTTTTTTCGAATGGACAGTTATTGCTGTCGGTCCTAAAGGCCTTTACAGCTTTATGCGGACAGAATAGAGAGACCAGTCAAGGAGAATGACATAATATCGATGCTTGAAAGGAAAAATTGACTAAGCGACAATGAACTAACTTCACAGGAGAGCAGTTTAATTGAATTTTTAAAAAAGTTGTGTATATGCCACAATATAGATGATAAAATAACGATTCCAAAACAGTAAGAATAAAGTCGGTAGAAGGATTAAAAAATGTATATGAATTTTTCTGAAAATTCCAACTTTAACTACTTTCCTGTAAAGTTAGCTCAATGTCGCTTTAATTTTTCCTTTCAAGCATCGATTTAATAATATGATAGATGTTATCATGGATGTATGTTTCCCTGGGATTAATTGGACGTTTAATATTTTTGTGATTTAGTTTTATGAAACCACCTATGGGTGAAGCCGAGTTCTGAGCCTAGTAACGATTATATGGAGAATGGCTAATGTTTAGTTAGAGATACTTCAAAGCTATTAGCTTCAATTTAATACTGTTAAAAATATTCAAAAGGAGAAAAAAAAATCTTGCATGTTAAGGAATTCTAAATTTCAATCTTAAAATTTATTAAGTCATACACAGCGGCCCATGATTTTTACTAACTAACTTGTAAAATACTAATTGGCTTTTGACAAGACTATTATGCAAACTCTATATCTCCAAAGCTGGTTTTTGAAAATCGTGGTACAGTATACAATATATATACAGTATATGTAGGTAGGTAAGTGAGTGAGTGACTAAGTACTTAAAGTCGCTAAGATTATAATAGCTTTATGTTGGCCGCATAATACGGTTTATGTCGAGAATTAGTCCACTCCAGAGTCCAGACGCATTCCGTAGATATTTAGGGGCTACAAGGCCGTAATAGTTAAGTTTTGTTATTGTGAACAATTGTAGCTTAAAATACTGTTCAAATGTTAAAATATAGAAGACAGTATATTAGTTCATTGCCTGCATGTTAATCAATATAGCTATATAATATTTTTTAAAAGAAATTTGGTTGTTAGAAGAATACAAAATTATGACATTAAAATACCTACTCTACGTTTATTAATCTTTATAATAATGTAAATTAACGACAAAGTAAACAAAACTATTTTCTTTTTAAAGAGACAGTGATAATAAATACACAAGAAAATCACATTTTTGAAACCAACTGTGATTTTATTTCAACCTGTGGCTTGAATACGAGTATATTTGAAACGACATTTTAAAAGGACTTTTGCGCTTGTATGAGTAAACGAAAGCTATTATGGTATAATATTATACAAGTATCTGCTGGTTTTGATTGAAAAAACATATAATAATAATACATTTTATGAAGTATACTAAAGGGTTGAATTAATTATGTATAATACGCAGCCCACGCAGGTAGTTGATTAAATCCTATATTATAATATGTAAGTTTGTGTGGATAATTTGTTAGGGTTTAGAATTAACAATAAACTATTTGATTAATACTAGGAACAAAGACGCCATTATTTTTGGTAATTCGCCGAACTCCATGGCGCCGGCATCAGTCAACACACCTTAGTTGGCTGGTTTCGGGTTTCGGGTGAAATATTACTGTGAGAAAGAACAATGAACAAGGGATTGATGTTGATCTGGAGAGCGGCCCTGCGGCCCAGGGGGGCATTCTATCTTAGACTGGGAAACGAGTAATACGGGTGTTTTGTAATCATTCTAAATTGTAGAAATAGTTTAAGTCAAAAATAGTTTAAGCAAGAATTATTTGTAAAATACCTTATTTTAAAAGATGTGTAGAGGAGTTTCTTTCGCCATTTCTTCTCCTCTTGAATGAGACACCTTTGTGAAATGGCGATTTAAGCACAAAAGAATAAATGAGTGAAAATATCCCAGTGCTTTTATTCTACAACACTAGTCGTCTGGAGTCGAGTTTATATCTCAGAAGTGCAAGAACCAAGAAAAACGTAAGTAAAGCCCACTTTAACATATTTAATATATAAAAAAAAAAACAAGATCATGTTTTTTAAAACGTGTATGATTTGTGTATAGATTGTGATGGTCATACGAGTTGTAGATGAAATCAAAATGTCTGTAATAGTTTTGTTATTTTGTTACAAACACAGATACAAACAATACAGACTATTAAACACAACATTAAAATTATTTAATGAATATTTATCATTGGACAGCGTTTATGTACACTAACATCTAATTCTGTAGCCTTGTTGGTAGCGACCACAGAGATGTTCTGTGTTAGCGACCTTGCCTGCGAAGTGATGGATCCCGGGTTCGATTCCCGGCCGGGGCAGATATTTATGTGACACATAAATATTTTTACTCGAGTGCAAGGTCTTATTGTGATGTGTTATTATGTGTTGTCCATGCCACCTGCTACACAGGTAAAACTTAGTGCTTGTTTATTAGACAATTAATTGAGTCAGTTGGAAAAAAAAGCGCTCACTTAGGGAGATGACTATTTTTTAAAGTAGAGATATTTACAGTTTGTAAATCAAAGAAAGATTTTCTTCTTGTTTCTTGTTTTTGTTTTTAAGTTTTGGGCAATATAAGCAGCGATGATATTTTTTTATTTATTTACATAAGCGGCTTCTAGAAAATATTTACATGACTAAGTAGATATTAAAGGCATTCCTTGCGTAGTCCTGTTTATTTCTGTTCGAAAGTTCGTTAATTTTGAAACATACCATTCACAATTATGTACATACATATATCAGATCACTAATGCCATTTGTTTTTCTGTTTGCCTCTTAATGCAAACGTTCCAGCTAATGTTCGAAGCAGATCGACAGATCTGGGACCAGGTCACTAAAGAGCGAGATAATTCTGGTCCCAGTATTTCGTTATGCAGAAGAGACTGAGTTCAACGTGAAGAACTAGCTGACGTACACGCCAAGGAACAATGAGCATCAGCAATCAGCGCAGAACGCAGTTGACCGGACTATTGGACTAATATTGAGAGTTGCAAAATCTACGCTGGACAATATTAACAAGGTCATGTAATTCTCTCCATTTTAAATGAATGCAAGCAAAGATTAGTGACTGAGCTGTTGATCGTAAAAAAGTTACTTCTTCTGGAGCCAAGCCTGAGTCTAGTATGACGTCATGCTTATTACAAAAAAGAGCATTGCAACCAGAACTAAAATATTATCTGAAATTACGAGTATATCTGCTTAGGATAACATGAAATAAGTCTAATTTGACAGATTCGACTCATAGAATATTTTAGATACATGCTAACAAACTAATGAGCAAACCGCAAAAGTTTGAGTTAAACTCGAGTGGAGTTGTTTCCGCACGTTGATCATCTACGATCGAGGGATAAATTACCTTTTCTTTTAAGACCATACATTTCATATGAGTTTACCTGTAATATTTAAGTAAAGTATTATTATTTCTTTTTAAATTCTAGCCTCAGTAGTTTCGCAGCAAATTGGCTGCGGCAGAGGAAAAGACGAACAGACGCACGACTATTAGGGGTCGTTTTGTTGTATTTTCGTACGTAAAACTAAATAAATTACTCATTTAACACTAGAAAGACGGACAGGGGTCAAATGACCCATTTTGAAATTTCGACGCCGATTATTCTGCTGTTTTTTTCAAATAATGACTTGATATATTAACTTTTAATAAAATAGTGTTAAGATGAGGTGACTGGCGCTTTTGGATTGTTGTCATAGGTTCGATGTTATTTATGATCATAATAGTTAATTATGTACATACTGAAGAAGAATAAAACAAAAGAAGACAACGTCCATCGGGTCAACTAGTTTTAAATATTAAACTTAACTATAAACTACACTAAAAGAGCATGCAGGAATTCTAAACACTGCATTTATTTGTCAAGTGGTTTGAATGCGTGACTGCGAGCGAAATTCAAAACTTTCGAATCGAACATAATAGGGCAATAATTTATTTTGTTTATGTGACATGTAAGCTTGTAAGTGGATATAAATAACTTAGACTTATTTTAATGAACGTATGTACCGACTGTACAAAAATATAAACTCTAGTAGTTGTTTCCGGAGAGACTCGTGTACTTAGTGGGTTAGTTAATTTAATAATAATAAAAAAAGAGTTATATATATGTTTTTCCTACGAATTTTAGAACAGAAGAGAAGGTGAACAATTATTTTAAATTCTTTATAACTCAATAAACTGACTTATACTCGTAGGTAAATAGAAAGAAATAATTCAGCAACATTTGCTCATTTTATAGTAGGAATTTGTAATAAAGCTGATGAAGTTCGATGTTTGATGGTTGAATGAGGAAATATTTTCATGATAGCGTTGGTACTGGTGGTGGCAAAATTGTGCACGATTATCCTATCGTACAAGCTTGCAGTAAGTGGTCATCTATTTATTTGATATACCTATCAAGCACCGATTGCTTATTTTCTGTTTGATGATTTATAGAGAGCAAAGTTGCCAACTCGGTATGAAGTTCTCGGGCTAAACAGAGTTTTAAAAAGGGCTAGATTCGTCCAATACATTGGAAATAGGGGCTATTGTTTAATTAATAGAGGTGAGCGTAAAAAAAAAGGTCTTAAGACGCTCTACAAGTATGATAATGGTCATTATTTCGATATCTTTCACTACCTAAATTGGTTTTTTCGATCGATTGCATGAAAAGGTTCGTGGAAAACCTGAATTTATCCTTTTTTATTTGAAGGGCTGAAAAATCGTAAAAAGGGCTAGATCTAGTCCCGAAAGGGCTAAATTGACAACTCTGAGAGAGGAGTTAAATTACTCTTTGTAAATTATTATAATGAATCTCGGACACGTACCCATTCGATGTTACTGCTTGATTCAAGGTCAAATACAATAATATTTTCGTACTAAGTTATTGCTCTACTTAAATCCGCCGTCATTCGTTTCGGGAAAGCCAGCATCTATACCAGAAAATAATATTTAAACGAGATTCTTAAACTGTGATCCAACTAAAATAAAAGTAAGTTTAAGTCACTCTTAGCTACCGTGATTACCTAGTGGTATGAAATATATTTTACGACCTATTTTGATATCTACAAAATATACACAAAAAAAAGTATACCATAAAATAATTTCGTAATTATTATGAACTTTATTGAACTGATAAATACACCAGAAATAGTTTGATAATTCAAATAAGTATTTCACATTCTTTAATGCTGATCAGTTATAGTTTTAATATTAATACGTGAACGGAAATCCTTTACGACAATTAAATAGGAATGTTGACACTTACTAAAAATTAATTTAAATTGAAGTTAAAAGTATTAAGGGAAACATTCAAAAACCTATAATATTATCCTTTTGTCGTAATCAATCCCAATTACGTGGACGGAGAAGTGTGAAGTTTGGCACAGTTAAATTCATTATCAGTTGATTATCAGCCTCAATTCGAGTTGAATTTGACACGTACCGCGTACAGTTAAACTCGAGTTTTGACCGCAGAAGGGTTTCATTTACTTAAAATAAAAGCAATGTATAGATTTAGGTAAGCGACAAGGCTGCCCGTTGTATTGTGATTATCGATTAATAGTGTAAATTTTATAAATTTCTGTTTTGGTGTGTGCAATCAACATTTTAAACAACACAATAAATAACAGTTACAAGTTAGAGTTAGTCACAAGTAAGAGTTAAGCTTATATTAAATTAAGGCCTACTTTAACAGCAGGGCAATAGTAGAATTTTAATCTTAGAGAATCCCTCGTCTTTGTGTGAAGGGACTAGCAGATTTATAATTAACAAACATTTTTAATGAGATATTAAATAAATTAAAATAATGTTGATTAGTTAAGCCAGCGATGGGCAAAGCAAAAGGTTGACAACTTTGTATAGTTAAAGCAATTAAATCGTGTTCAGAGAATCGCTTTGAAAAGTTTGAAAGTGTACCGACTTAACTAGATACTTAGACATGATGTAACCACATTGTATACCTGTGTGTCATGCACTGTTAACATGTAACTATAGAGATATTTGTGATTAATTTTCAGATTACGAGTCAGTTTTGTTTTGATCGAATGAGACCATGGATGCGTACGACGTATGTAATTGCTTTAGAAGTACACTAGCGCTGTGCACGCGGCTTTGCCTGCATTTTCCAGGATAAAAAGTACATCCGTTCTGTAAGTTCTGTATGAAAGATTAACAAAAGTCCGTACAAACCTTCACATTTATATCATATAGTAAGAATAGGATGATGATTGATGAACATGTTTTCTGTGATAGCGATTAATTCTTTGAGAACTTATGTGAAAACTTCACATACTATAATAATTATTCTATGAGATCTAGAGGTAAATTATTGTTACTGGTTTGCTTCTTATGTTCATTAAACAGTTTCGATTTTATTTAATGTAACTTGTATAATTTATTGTGAAATTAATGAGATCGATGAAAACACATGATTGAACACAATTTATTCAACAGTAGAACCTACTTCAGTATATTTAACAGTAGTCACTCAGTTTTTATTTGTATGGTATTAGTATAATCTTAATGTTTCATTCTTTTCCATCAGCAAGTATTGTACATCGAATCGATATATCGATGCGCCAGTTCAGATAGTGTGGATAATGCTCCGACATAAGTAATCGATCGTCTTATGTTGGACAGTGAAGGAAATTATTAATCGAAGTTTCGCAATAGTATCTCGTCGGTCACGCATTGTACCGAATCAATCGGTGCTTTTCTTGATACGTCGGGTGCTAGTGCGGATGACACAGTGCCGTATGCCATAAGTAATCGATCGTCTTATGGTGGCCAGTGGTATCAACTCGTTGAGTTGGTGTATTGATGATTGAACTTGGTGCTTATGGTCCATGCTGATACATCAAAGCCCAGCAACGTAGCCCTACTGCATACCATCGGCCAGTAGTGTGCTCTGTTAAAGTTAGTGATTTGCTGATTGAATGTCGACTCGATCGTTCGAACTTTAATGTATAACAGCTGGAATGCTAAACTAATATCATACAACAACTATACTCAAAATTATCTAAGAAGCCATTAATGATAGCTGCCATTTATTAATATGAACCAACCTTGTACGGACGTCTTTGAGCAAAATGGAATAATCATTTAATTGACATGAACAGTTGGATACTTACGAACAAAAGATTTTGCCAAAATTTGTTTAAAATCCCTATTCGTTTTCATTGACGTTATTTATAAATCATCTAGTAAAAATCCCATCACATCATAATTTATGCAAAATTGAATAAAACAATGAGGCGTCGAATCAATGTTATATGAAGATGCCAAAATCTACACTGACGTTAAGTGATGTGTCGGCTTGAAACCACTTATAAAATCAATCATAATCGATACATTACTATAATCGAAACTTAAAATAAAAATGAATTCATTTTATTTCTTTCTTTGTGTTTAACAATTAAACAAATTAATTTTTTCTCTTCTTTATGAACATGACCAAAAGTGTTTATTACGATAATATCTAATTGCAGGTATTTGAAATAATTAGAATAGGGTTAAAATATTCATTATTCGACCGAAACCCAAATTTTATACGCTGGATGAGGCGCGGACGAATTAGCAGTGAGATTTTAGAAAAAAATATTTTATTATATTCGTAAATACATAATTATTGAGCGTATAGGTATGCTAAGTAAGTAATTAGATCAATGGAGGCAGTATCATTCCAGTTACTTGTGAATATCTAAATGTTTCGGTTTTTAGAATTTACAATTTAATTATTGAATCGATTAGAAAGTCTTACATTTTTGAATCGATTTGTTGCAAAAATTGGTTCTTTCGTGAACCGATTTTTTTTTTTTTTTTTTTTGTTCATCTCTAGTGTCACTGCGATGACAAACGACAAATATGGCTTCTTAGTTCGTGGCGAGTATAATGCAACAGTTAATACCTCAGTATCATTAGTAAAAGATGAAGGATATTGTTATTGATGTTGACATTTACATTGATTTTATGTTTTAGGTATGTTAAAAAGAATTTCAATAGGCACAAATATTTAAGTTATATATTTTAATAATTTTTCATATTGATAAGAAGTAAATGTATATAAGTACTAATTCGATGAAGAGACTTTTCATAGAAGCTCCACACCGTTTGTGTCGGTTAGTGGCGAAGGTTTGCTTAGGAAGCTCCACACCGCCTGTCGGTCAGTGGTGATAAAAGATTTATATTTGAGTACCTACCTTACGAAATATTGTTAACTGTCTAGTTGTCTAATTGTCTATTGGTTTTCAATTATTTACTGTACCTGAATTGTAAACAATTTGCAAAATTCTTTATTTAGCTTGACTACCTATTTCGAACATAATAATGTTTTGTTTTTGTTTGGTTACGATATAAAAACAATGTATTGGAATATAGACATAAAAGCAATATGTATCATAATGTAAAAAAAGACTCAATTAATGATTTTGAAATCTTGCTGTAAGTATAATTGTTTTGACAAGTTGTAGTATTGAAGTAGTTGTTACATACTTGTATGAATAGGTATTACCGACCAACATGCCGATTGTTAGGGTTACCACCTGGTGTCGTATGCGGGGACGCATACGTTGTCAGGATGGTCGATTGTTAGGGTTTAGAATTAACAATAAACTATTTGATTAATACTAGGAACAAAGACGCCATTATTTTTGGTAATTCGCCGAACTCCATGGCGCCGGCATCAGTCAACACACCTTAGTTGGCTGGTTTCGGGTTTCGGGTGAAATATTACTGTGAGAAAGAACAATGAACAAGGGATTGATGTTGATCTGGAGAGCGGCCCTGCGGCCCAGGGGGGCATTCTATCTTAGACTGGGAAACGAGTAATACGGGTGTTTTGTAATCATTCTAAATTGTAGAAATAGTTTAAGTCAAAAATAGTTTAAGCAAGAATTATTTGTAAAATACCTTATTTTAAAAGATGTGTAGAGGAGTTTCTTTCGCCATTTCTTCTCCTCTTGAATGAGACACCTTTGTGAAATGGCGATTTAAGCACAAAAGAATAAATGAGTGAAAATATCCCAGTGCTTTTATTCTACAACACTAGTCGTCTGGAGTCGAGTTTATAAATTGCTACCCTTTCACGCAAAAAGTTACTGAACGGATTTTGAGGAAATTTAATACACAGGTATACATTGTATACTATACAATGAATGAATGGAATAAGATATACATAGCTAAGATACTTATTATCTACCCCGGCTACGCGGACATAGCTCTACTAGTTACGTATGGGTACTTGAGGCAAAATAAATGAACTTTCATGTCTGAATTGTACTCGAATAGTAGGTACGGTGCTCCCAAAATGTAGTTATCTAGTGTTATTTTTCGTTTTCTGTGTTTCGTTGCCTTTGCCTTTGAACACAAAAAACAGACTCTGTTTGAAATCATTCCATACCAGACGTATGTTTTTCGAATTTCGAAGTTTGTAGGTAACAGAAACGGTTATTTTAATTGGAATAGAAGCACAGTACACATATTACCGTGATAGAAGTGTGTAGTAGATATTGTCCGTTGCGTTTTTTCATTAATGACATGAAAATAATTTTGTTTTAAATAAATGCAGTCAAATTAAAAAAAGAACAGTGTTTTATCAATTCTAGTTGCTATTTTGCTTCGAAACTAAGTAATTTGTCTTAACTATATAAAGTCGGCCAAATTTTATCACAGTTCTATTATTACGACAGCCGCCTGTAACAAAGGACTTTATTTTAGGCTCACATTCCGTCACGTAACACTCGCGTGTGTTTTGTAACCGTCGAAAGCGTTATGCTAAAACACCTAAGTAAAATAACAGAGTTTACCTCAGGTGTCATGAGAGACTTGAAGGTTCTCTAATGAATATTTATAATGACATTTGAAGTTTTAGTTATGTATACTCGTAGTTGTATATATCCTACCTCTTAATGTTCAGAATATTTTCCTTGTATTACAATACTGTACTGAATGTTTAATATGACCTAATTTCTTAGTGTTTTAGCCGTATTGGGGTGGCTTAGAATACTTACCACAATCCCACGTCGGATGGGTGTCATAAGAGGCGATTAAATCCGGACCGCTGGTAGTAAGGCCCCTCGAAGGGATTATATTGATAATATTGATTTTAATTGTTAATTATTACCGTTATTATTATTATTTCTCCATGGAGTTCGCCTGGATAGCTTCTACCCTTGAGCATGAGTCAGCCGCCAAACAACTAATCATGTTCCGGCTGGGGGGCAATGTTTTCTTTCTTTTTCTTCTCTCTTTCTTGGCCGGCAACGCATCAGTGATACCTTTGGTGAGGTTTCATGGGCGAGGATAGCCAACTAACCATCAGATGGATTGTCAGCTCGTTTCCCGGCTATTTACGAAAAAAAGTGGATAAATTTTTTAGTGTGGGTATTACAAATTATTGTGCTTATTTTTCTTCCTTAAGTTTTGTTTATTTTTCTACCATTTAAAATTATATTTAATAATACATTTTTCAATCCGGACTAAATATTATCATGTTCAGAAGCTGCGAGAACTTACCATCAGGATCAAACTGCTCGACTATCGGCTATTCAGGTAAGCCGTAAGAGGAAAATATAATAATTGACAGTTTACCACTGACATAATTCTTAAAAAAAATCAAGATATTTTCTTCAGTTACTACATAACTACAAAATCTGTAACAGTATGTAACACTTGAAGAGGGACGTAAGAGAGCTAGAATACATTTCTGGACATTTTATTTCACTAAGCTTGCATGTTAAGGAAATTCTATTTCCGACGTCGGTTTCTATATGCATTTTGGCCATAAAAATGAGATTGGCAAGGGGCGACTTTGGCGCCCCTAGTTTTCCAATGTGCTAATTCCTACACTTGGGAGAAATAACATTAAATCGTATAGGTCTACGTACCCAATGCTTTTCTACTAACGAACCGATAATTCAAGGGGAGGGAAATGTGGCGATTTACCACACGCTTCACTATTTCTTCTTAGTTTACCTGTTTCGTGTTTTGTAATGATTATGCTCAGTTTTAGGCAGTATTTCATTTAAGTAGAGATTGTTACAGAGACTTTATTTTTTAATTACAATCATATTACTTATACCAAAAACAGAAACTCAAAAAACAAAATCAAATAAAACACAAAAACAGGAAACCGGATAAAATAATTTCAGTAATTTTTGTGCCTGCCCTGCATAAATACTAACCCCAACCCTTTTTAGGGTTCTGAAGTGAAATCGGAACCCTTATAGGTTCGTCATTTCCGGTTGTCCGTATGTCCGTCCGTCCGTCTGTCCGAGTTATAGCACCGAGACCCTTAGTGTTAGAAAGCTGTGATTTAGTATGAATATAAATACATATTTATTAAAACTCCAAAATTGTGGAATAAGATATAATTTCCTGGCTACCTCCCTTGCAGGTAACGTGATGTCAAGTAGGGGATAATTGACGTGCCGGCTAAACGGTTGGAGTTGGACAAGTGAAAAAATCTCAAAATTGGTTATATCGTGAATTTACAAGGATAACTATCACGGCTAGCATAAGTATTTAATTAATTACTACTTTGGAACATTATATTGCGCGTGGCCTGACACGCACTTGCCCAGTATTTTAAGAATAACCCTATACTCGTAGTATAAAATATATTTTTTTTTTCATTATATTCAACGTAACATAACCTAGATAGATAATAGACAAGGATAGTTATGGTAGGCTCCGAAGTGCCCAATTTAAGGCTCTCGGGTTTAATATATTATGGAAGTGATAGTATTATGATAAAGGTTCTGTGACCCTTATCACACGATATGAGACACGCGGTTATTTCAGGGCGATTTTTCACGGTCAGGTTGAGTGCGGTTCTAAACACTATGTAGGATTTTAAAACAACTGTATACGGTCCCTTGTGTTTTCAGAATTATGAACAGCTTTTAAATAAGCTCAAAGACTTACGTAGTTTAAATGTTCTCGTAAAATGGGTTCTCCCATACGTGGTTTTTAGTTTTTCACTCAGAAGTTTAAAATTCTTAAATTTAAAGTTAAACAATAAATTGTTTGATCTGATTAGTAATATTTAGGAAATTAATAACAAATATTATCATAGTAGGTAGCCCATTGTAGAGTTTAGCTTCGACATACTTATGAGTACGCACGCGTTTTAAAAATAACAACGAAATAATTAATGTAACGCGGCACAGATTCCGCCAAAAAGTGCCTTTTCGTATTAAAATTGGACTACCCATTATAATCCTCTTTTGTATAATTTCATAACCTCTAAATAACTTTGTTGATACGGCTATGACATTGGGTCACACGACGAATTAATCAGTGTCCATCAAAATAAAACAAGAATAGAGAACGCGTCACAGTTTACCATTGAGTTGAATATGTACTGAATAAATAAATTGTTATCATTCATGGTGTAGTTTTAATGAACAGATATTACGTAGGTAGACGTATTTTATTATGCTGGACAGACACGATCAAGTATACTTGTCAAGTCTGCGACGGACTTGACGCGGCATCCAGTAAACTTGACGATGTATGGCCACGGTATGGCTATCTGGCTATTTAGCTATCTTATGCAAACTGGATGCCGCATCAAGTCAAATTGCAAACTTGATAAGTAAACTTAATTATGTAAGGCCAGCTTTAAACGGTTCTAAGAATTGATATTATTCCACAAGTCGGAATCAGGAATCAGTTATTGGTAAAGTTATACATAATATGAAGTGACGATAGTCCTTGGAAGGCGGTAACTAATTACCATCAGATGGTCTGCTTGCCTTGAAGTCTTTAGAGTTGAATGTATATTAAACCGTAAACGGCTTTGCTAATACCGTTCTCAAAAATATTAGTATTACATAATATATATTTTTTTATTTTTTTATTATATTTTTTTTGTCAGCAATACGTAAAAACGTACGTAAATGGTATTAGGCTTTTTAATGTAAAATGTAACTAGCCATTAGAGCTGACGATCCATCTGATGGTAAATGACCAAAAAATAAATAATATAATAGTATTAATAATAATGATTTCATAATAGTATCAATAATATCGGATAATTTCTGGGACACCCTTTAAAACGTATTTGTGTACGTCGCAGGAGCAGTCTACAAATACCTTGTCATTAGTGAGGCGACGATAGCTGGTCCGTAATTAATTAGACCTATTTGCTACAAGCGCAGCACCTTTATATATTAATTAAACGTGTAACATGAACTCTCCATTTATATTATTAATTTTCCTATATGGTCACTGAAAATGTTTAAGATTAAAAACAATAAAATTGTAAAGACTAAATGTGCTTTTTAATGGCTGTTTTAGCACTAAGCAGAGAATACTGCTGAATCTGAACTGAAACTGTTTGGCCTAATGGTTGGCCTAATGGTAGAGAATGCATAAGCATTAAGCTCGCCATTTGTCCGTTAATATTGTTCTAATGTGGTCAATAAAGTGTACATAAATAAATAACAAAAAACATGAGAGGTGTCAAGGGACACCCGGATGGAACGAAGTTCCTTTCGATTTTAGTATTGTTTTGTTGTACAGCGCCATCTCTATAAAACTCTGTGAGTCACGCTAGCGTGATTCAGAAAGTTGTACAGTACAGCGCCATCTCTGTAAAACTCTGTGAATCACTTGAAAAAAAGTGTCGTCATTCGGAAGAATCAAAAAGTGTCGTAATTTTCCGTCTGGCCCTCTTTCACAACGCGCGATAAGGAACTTCGTTCCAAAAAATAAAATAAATACTAAAATTAGTTTTCAGTGATTGAAGGCCGTTGAATTAATTTGTTAGAGCACTAAATATCTATAAAATATTTTTAATACCATCGAAATTGCCCCACTATAAATTATTATTGTTGTATTACAAAAAAGCTTTCATGTTTATAATTATTAATTACACGCTCTACACCTATGTTAATTATAATTTTTCCCATATTCAAAGTTTAGCCAATTAAGTATTACGTTTTTTAATGAATACCTGTGGAGCGTCTGATGACCTTTTTTTTCTTGCTCGTCACCTCTGCCAACACTGTGAATTACTGAATCAAGTGACAAATCACTATAAGTGCGACATGTTACTCACGGAACAACATGTGAAATAATTCTCAGTATTTAATATAACGGTTCTGAAATTTTATCACGGTCGTGATATGTAACAGAGCGTTCTGTTCCATATCACTCACGTGCCACGTGAAATTTTTTTCACGAGTGATATAACGAGTGATGCGTAAAATGTGCCACGCATAGTCAAATCTCAAGCACTTCTGACAACAACAAAAGCGTGCGTATCGTCTTGTATCACAGAGTGACTACGAGTAAACGAGGTCAATTACCTGTTCTTACGATCTTCATCTTCAACGCGCTAGTGACATGTCTACCTCTTTTTTACTTATAATATCATTGGTCTCGCCTGTATCATCATGATACAAACATGAACCTCGGCTTAAGTAACTATAATACGATGTAATTGGACAACGATAGACTACGAATTAAGATTGTTATGTCCATTGACCGTAATATTCATCGTATTTTATAAAGACATAATAGGTTTGGTGGCTTCTTCTAACCATAGCCGTACAATTAAGAACATAGTCTAGTCATAGTATGTATCTTTATGTAATGGAAGAAGCCTAGAAAGCCACCAAATGGCTCTAGTGCGGAATATCGTATCTAAAAAAACTCCTTGTGTAGTACGAAGGCAAACCGCTTGTTAACAGGTTACAGGACCGATTGATTATGTACTCTGAAGCACAAAAACGCAATGGCATGAGCAGTCATCCCATCTATTTACCAAATGTGTTTGCTTTGAGATATTCGATCCATTACTTATGATTGATACAAGCCGTGGGGCTGGGGCTACGAGCGCTTCCGTATTAATAGACATTGTAAAGTAATATAAAGCAATTTTTTAAAGGACGAAATAAATAACTACTTTATTCATGATGAGTACAATGACATATTTATATTATCCTCAATAATATATGTAGATATTAGTAGTAGATACATAATCATTTTATAATCACTTGGGTAGACATGAACTAGGTATCAAATAAAATTAACATTGAAAAACTACTACAAACTCAAGCTAATATCAATTGAGCATCATAATCTGTGAATGAAACAAAAGGCATATCAGATGCCACATGACAATGACATGATCCATCGACCTTTGAAAGGTTGACCACAATAGCATATGTCTGTGTCAAGAACATGTCAACCGCAAACAATTGGCAATTTATATAATACTTATTAATGTTTAGCCACTAGTGATCGAAATATTGTACATTCAATATCATTCTCGAAAACATAATGTATAAAATTTGCGTAAAATTTGCGTAAATTTGCGTGAAAACTTAGTAGTTCACGAAATACGTGTAAAACAGATTACAAATATCCACAATCCGATAGCGTAAAGTCTGTCACATAAATGTCTGCCCCTGCCGGGATTTGAACCCACGATTCGACAATGTCGAATCGACAAGCTTC
This sequence comes from Thymelicus lineola, assembly GCA_963932265.1. Taxonomy (NCBI): domain Eukaryota; kingdom Metazoa; phylum Arthropoda; class Insecta; order Lepidoptera; family Hesperiidae; genus Thymelicus; species Thymelicus lineola. Next base: position 5,029,981 of record OZ010695.1, on the reverse strand, counting down.
TATAGTCCGTTGGATTGGGTAAACAATAGTGGTATTAGTATTTATTCAAATATTAGTTTAAAAAAGTTATAAAAATGAAATTGATTTTAGCATTAAATGATAATGCTTCCTTATTTTTTTCATTTTCATGACAAATACATTCTGTAAGACTGTTTAGCAATTAAGACTTGTCTAATAATAATGGACTATATATATCGAGCTTCATTGTCATTAATGCATAATATCCTCCCTACATTCCACAGTTTCTAACACCTTACTAAGTAGGTACTAATAACATAGATACCGCCCTCGATATAAATTATTAATAGCTACATGATATAGTTAATCTATTGAATATTGGATTCAATATTGATCATGCGTAAATCCGCTATGAATTGAATGTTATGATTAGATGTGAACCTGTGTATTGTGTATTCGAATCCTCTATTTCCGATTGGAGGTTTACTCTATAATAATCAAATACATAATTTCGAAGCTTGTGTGTGAACAGTTGAATTAATTCAATGCAAGATCCTTAGATCCTTAGATGCCTTAGATACTCTAGTAAATATAAATATTGTATTATAGAGATTGCAATAGTAGATAAACTGTGTGTACGAAGTTCGGTGTCTAAAGGAAGTCGATTAACAAGCACTTTTGATAAAGAAACAAAAATGATGATGATGCAATCAAGAAATAAGGGCTCTAGGATCAATTACCCAATAATATAAAAAATTGTAAAAAACGTACGTTAAAATAAATTATGCAATACCTACCTATTCTCAGATACTTTTCATGTATCCTCGCGAGCTTCTCCTAGTTTAAAGATTTATGCAGAAGTTTTAACTCCCATGCGGATGGCCAACATTCGATGGAACTTTGTAGTAACCACATAATCTATGTGGGTAGAGATCTGTGGTAGAGATCGTCGATTTTAAAAATGAACGCGCCTCTAGTAAAATGTTGTTCAACTCGTTATTAAAATATTTATTTATATTTATTAAATAAAAAATTGAAGTTGAAATGTTTATACATAATATATTATACTCGTATGTTTCATAAATATTGTTAACTGGCAATATTATTTATACCTACGTTAAAATATAATGTCTGAAATCAGAATGTATGTGTATTGTTTATATAAGAATGTTTGTATACAATGTCCGCGACTGTCTCAAAAACTACTCATCCGATTTTATTGTGATTTACGGTATTTAAATACATTTTCGGTAACTATTTCTGAGCTTTAGAGATAGAACTACATACTTTTTTATTATTTCATTCGAATGTAGGTAATAATTATCTATGCGCTTTTCATGGTAAGCAGGATATAATATGTTCTCAAGAGTCTCAAGTGTACATTAAACAAATGTATGAGTAGAAAAAAAGTTCAAATTAAAATGCAAATTCGCATATTTTGTAAAATCTATTACAATTATGATTGAATCTCGCCCACTGCTATTCTATCAAAAATAATATTATTATTATTATACCAGTGTACAAACAATGAACCGTTACAATAATGGTAACCGTCTATGTCGAACGACGGTCAAGTTGTCCCAAAAAGATATTAACCAATTGAATAAATTATGTAAGTGGTAAGTATGAGGCTGGGTTAATTTGGACAATGGAATGCACACTCTGCCTACGTTACGACAAAGATTTTAGAGGTCTATCGCTTGGTGAAATATTGAATCTGTGTTTTTTGTACTGTACTGGGGGATTATGGGAGTAATTTGGACTTTGCAGAGTTGATCGAAAGAAATGTAAACTCTTTTAGAACATTAAATAAATTCAACAAAAAGCTTAATGTTTTTACTACAAATTAAAAAAATACAGAGTTAAAGTTTAGATGGACAAGGAGAGCAGAAATATAATATTTTTATATGTACCTATAACATGCATTATAAATATATGTATGTCATGTAATACGATTAATAAAAATAAACATTACACACACTACCATGCATTTCACACATATACACACACGCATAGTAAACACATAAATGTCAATATGAAATTATCCTTTGATACAGGCATTATGTATTAATACGTCTTCTGTGCTCAAGGTAGAATTTTGACGGCAGAGTGGGTCACTAGTGTTTAGTTCTTCCTCTATACTCCTGATAAAGAACAGTTATTTATATAAACAAGTAAATTCGCTACTAGTCACATGTCACACATCAACGCTACATTTTAGACCAAGGCTGAAATATTTAACGGCATAAATTAAGCTGTATAAATTGGACGCCATCATAACTGTGATAGCACGTGCTTTTGGAAATTCATGTACCTAGTTTCAACTGATTTACTAAGTGATAGCCAGTAAAATAAAGTTAAACTGTAGTAAATAATCTCGTAAGTACTAGGAATATGATATTATGATATGACTGGCATTGCTGAACCATTTGAAAGGTCCTGATCTCGATTCCCAGCGAGGTAGAACTTGAATCGATGCTATGATCGTTTAATATCGATTTCATATCTGTTCCCAGTTGGTGTCTGTTATTTTACTAGCACTGTGCTTTTCTCGCATTTTCCAGGATAATAAATATCCTATCATCCTATATGATGTTACTATCACGGTAGGCTCGAGCAACGACTAACGAGCCTACTGTGATATCAACATAATATTCGTCTGTATCTGCCCTTAAAGATACTTTTGATAAATCTAAGAAACATTAGAAGAAGAAGAAGCATAAGTGTATAAGTGATACCTATATATGAATAAATCAGAGAAACACGTAACAGTTGCTCATACATGTCATGTCATTTAATCGTTAAATTTAGTTGGCACCTACGATTATGTTTGCAATTTTACACAACTGACCTAGTTCGTTTCGATAGATCTAAAATAAGCCGCTCAGTAACGTCTAACCCACGAGTTAATTATAACTGAGTATATTCACATAATTATTTTGGATATTTGGTAATTATAGAATCAGTGAGTTAAGGCAATCAACGTTTAGAGTAAACTGCTATCAAAAAATTCTACATTATAACAGCTTTAAGGTACCTTAAAATAATTTTCATATTTAATAGTGTTACTATTTATGTATATGTAGCAGGGAAATGAGGGAATTTAGAAAACTGATCAAATCACGGACTCTTCCATGTCCCTTCGAAATAATATACTATTATATATTATGTGTATAGTGGTAGGTACAGGTTTCAAGTTTAATAAATAAATATGAAATAAATGTGAAATTGTATAAGTATTATAACTAACATGCCAAATGTTTCTTTTAAATATACAAAATATGTGTATTTATGTCATTCAAAAATATATAAGGTCAACAAAATGTGAAAGGTATTGTACATAACCGAGCAACCGACCATATCATTAGGTTATTTGTGTATGAAATACGTAAAGGAAATTTCAATATCCCTTTCTGCAAAAGCCTTTTCCAACGTAATACAGCAATATCCAATTTTCTACCACAATAACTTTATTGCAAATAAATTAATATCTACTTCAACAAGACAGAACGTAAGCTCGGTTAGTTTTGCAACGTGGATAATCCAAAACAATTGAACAGATCTGAAACAGCGGCTTGCAAAGCTGTATAAATTGGACGCCATCATGACACCAATAGCGCTCATAATTTTAGGAATTGATAACGTCACGTTTCGTTTAACGAGCTCAACTAGTCGGTGACCAAACGCATCAAAGTATTACAGCATTGTACAAAGCAATGAGACGCAATACAAAGTGATTAAATCTCACAGCTTGGGTAAGAGGAATTCTTTATTATGGAACAAAAATAGAACCATAAGAGGAACTTTAAAGACTGATATGATAGGGTCAAGCAGTGACTTTGTTAAGAGTCTTAAGAGTTGTTAAGAGAATGTTAAGCGAGATTGTGGCACCAAAGCGACATTAGTCTATACAATATTAACGTTAGATCTATGTAGGTTATCAAAATCCAAATCACGATGTGGAAAATATCTGCATTATAATTTTATTATACACAAAAACTAGCTTTGCCCGCGACTTCATTCGCGTGGGAGCATTTCCCGTGTAAACTCAAATCCCCCTCGGAACCCTAATTACCTAGGGTTACGAAATATACTCATACCAAATATACACAAAAAAATTCATATAAATCGGTCGAGCCGTTTCGGAGGAATGGGACCATAAACATTGTGACTAGAGATTTTTTTATATTAAACGATTATCAATCTTAAAAAAAACATGTAATAAAATGCGCGGGATCTGGTTAGAACCTAATTTATAATTGTAGTGTTCTTCTTTGAACTAAAGTTGACTTCTAAAATAAACTAATTTTTTTATTAAACTAAAGTCTGGGCTGAAATACTGGAAAATCCAGCATAATTTAGGAAATTGGTAATTGTGTCAACGGTAATCAACGGTAGGTTATTTCTATTTGAACTCAGTCAATGATGAATGGATTGAAAGAGTAAACATCACTCTGTAGCATCTATTAGATGATGAAAGATATTAGAAAAATCATGAAATAAGGTCATTTTTGTCAATTCTGGTAATAATGAGCATAGTATAACTTTGTAACATTAGGTATTTCCGGATTAAATGAGCATAAAAATAGTCTACCTGTTGCTTTAAAGTAATCATTATTCTTGCGCACAGGTAATCTAAGTTCAAGTCTTGCACGCACGTATAAAATTATGTGCGTATTAGAAATTAAATACCACCTTGGACATCTTGTTTCGTTGAAGGAAAACATCTCGAGAAAACCTAAACATCTGAGAATTCTCCATAATGTTCCCAAAGTTCTGTAAAATCCGATAATCTGCATTTGGTGAGCGTGGCGGTCTGGCGGACTATAGCAGCCCTCAGCAAAAACAGTTTAAGGATTGTGAAGACGTATATTAGTGTGTCTGATGTGATAAGTCAAAAGCCAATAGGCATTAAGTCCGCCCTTTGTCAAACCTAGTCTAAGGTTCATACAATAAATAAGTCTAAAACCTAACAAATTGTCACGCACGCTATACATCAGCGAAACAGATAGGTACTAACTTATTGTTTGTTTCGTATTCAGTTACTGTTTTAAATAAATATTAATTGGGCTTGTGACGGTAGGTACATCGTCTAACTGCATACATACATAGCGTTGATATACCTATCTGAATACTCGTACACCGTTTACGACTACAAACGAGTATACAGGAAAATATTACTTGCATAATGTATGTCAAATGTATGCTGTCAACATAAAACCTTGATCACTGATAAAGCACACTTAAGGTATCTACTTGTCTCGTGTCAAAGTGTCAATAATACTTGTGGCCAAGGCGAAAGCTTTGCACTTTGTATGTATGTTGATGCCTAATCGACCTATTTCCCTACCTAGCCACCTTTTTATGTTATAACTTACGACAGTGATTGAAATATTTTATGTTATAGAATGGTTTATTTTTAATCATGTATATTTTTTATTAGAATATTATTTGAATATAATGAAGGTAATTATATCCTATTTACATCAATTAAACTTAATCTTCTTCCAAAAATAACAAACCTGAATTCAAAATTACAAAAAAAAACAATAAATCGACCCATTGCTGGGCTCCAACGTCCACGAAATCTATCTACGAAGGAATAAAGAATTTTTTTCTCTTTATTTGGGTCAAAAATCGGTACAATTTTGAAGTATGCTTTATCAAATAACGAAAATAAATTTTATAGCAATACATACGTCTTGTACCTAGGTATAAATATAGCCTACTATAGTAAATTGATAACGTATTCTTGTTAAAGGTTTTGCAAAATAATACTTGCTCATTTTTATTTAATACAACTTTTGTTACAAAGGCATATATGTAAAAGAATTCTGACACGTTTAATATCGAGTTACTTACAAAACCCAAGAAAACTATTCATCATTCTCTCTACATCTAACATTTCATAAAGTAGAATTTCTTCAAAGAATTTCTTAAAATGTTCGTTCTAGAAAACAATTTTGTTATTTTATGGCATAGGTTTTGGCAATGTCTGGGCGGTCAAATTGCTTATTCTGAGTGTTGAATTCACCTAAAAAGGACACATTAATAGTTTTGGCATTCAAATTAATTATACTGAAACCCACTCATAAAACATTTATGTCAATAATATGAATGCATAACTAAATATAAATTGCCAAACAACATCAATCCAATCCTAACATTCGTAAATAGGTTTTACCACAATAACGTTTAAAAAACGTTTAAAATATGTAAATAACTGTTTTAAATATAAAAGCAAAGAGACAAAACTACTTACTAATATGTATGTTTATTATTTAAAGTGCACTGGCAGTACTTACACCCGTTGCCTTAGGTAATAACGACAACTGGTTTGCTTGCAAAGTTAGCTAGTTAGCTAGCATATAAAATGTAACTACTTACGTCTGTTTATTTCTTTAGTAGCTACTAATAAAAGCTACGTATTATTACTTTGGCTTTGACTTCTGGCGTAATAAAATCTCTTGTTTGATACTTAAATTAATTGAAGTATAATCTTGCTACGTTAAGGACGTTAAAATACTAGGTGACTTGCTATACAATTAACTTTTATGCTTTTATAATTTTATAATTGTCCTACTCAACTTAAAGACTGCTTTAGGTTGAGTACCACTGGGTAATCAACCGTTTTTTCATAGGGGCCACAAACACTTATTAGTCATGGTTTGTATATGTATTCTCTATCGTACAATAATTCAAAAATAACACTTCATTTAGAAAATAAAGGATATATATTTATTTATTTATTATACTTCATTGCACACCAAATTTACAGTCAGTAAAAGCTTTTCAATGATAATATTACAAGTGCACAAAAGGCGATCTTATCGCTAAATAGCGATCTCTTCCAGATAACCTTTGGGAAGATGACGAATGAAAATTGATTGGATGTTGATAGGGTGCAAAGTGTAATATCCTACTCAAAGGATATCATATGCCGTCAGCAGGAAATCATTCAAATGTTTGTTTGTTAATATCACATTCTTTTGCATCGCGTTACGTATTTTAATGGGTCGAACTAATGCATTTATTACCCAGAATTGTATATAAAATCTATACTATTACCATGAAAACATAAGACTAATATTTTCTACTAAAACATAAACAAAGCAAAGCGTCTTAGAATGACAGGAATTTAATTCCGTAGTCTAAGCACAGTGGACGCTAGCACCTGATTTGACAGCCGGTTGCAAACCCATTTGAGAATACGAGGAAATTACCCGTTTTTAAGTGGGTAGATATGTAGTAACTTTATCATATTATCTAGGTAACTGCAATTACGTTTCCTAGAAAGGCAATGAAAATATAAACTGCCTTCACCGGTTTTGAACTCGAATCAACAGTGCAGCAACTAAAAGCTACTTACTAAATATGCCTAATAGCAAATGAAGGTAAGTAAAAAAATACTTTCAAATTGTATTATAATTATGGTGATGATAATTTTATTTTATTACAGAATATTATGCGTTAGTAGTAGGTATTCGCCGGTTCTAACTCAGGAGCTACAACCGGCCAATTGGGCAAATTGCTAAGTTCACGACCGTCGCTGCCTACAAGACAAAAAAGTCGAGTTTGGTGTCAAATTGTATGTTTTCGACCATGCCCGATCGATTGCACTGATCCGTTTTTTGCTAACTAGCGTAGAAACAAAGATAGCTTCAGCGTTGTATTAGCCCTACTTCGTTATCTAATGCCCTCATTAGGTCGTTAACTTGACCATTCAATAATTACAATGGGCTTATCGCTTCCTCGTACTCGACTTAACTATGACGCAGTGATTCATACTAACGAGGGGCACTGTTTTTATTACAAAAACCATAATTTTTGTTCATCGTATTTATTATTCCAAATCAAATTGAATCATAAATTATTTAATCTTCCTTCATTGCAAATAGTCTTGGCATGAAATATTTTCAGAATATCATACATAGATTTACCATGATACCTATATTAAAAATTATGCAATATTCTTCGTAGAAAGTAGTAAAATCATGTTAGATTCAATCGAGATTATGTTCAGAATGTTTTATCGAAGGCTTGTGCTGTGATCCGTGCGCCCAAAGAAAAGAAGGAATTGCCTGCAGCCGCACCTTCAGTATTCAATCATTACAAAATTTTAAAAATACCTAACAATATCTTTGAACTAAAATCCCCTCCTAACAATAACAATACCCAACAACCAACCACCAATACCCCCACGACCAATACCTAATACCTAACAATATCTTTGAACTAAAATCCCCTCCTATCCCCATCTAACTCCTGTCGAATAACTTTATTTGAAATTTAATGAATGTAAGTATGTGATATTCTGAAGCACTCAAAGCACGGCGACTTATATCGGGTTGAGACCGAAGTTTGATGATAAGGCTGATAACTGACTTACACATTCGAGATATGACAGGTATCATTGTCACCACAACAATTCACACGAAATGGCTTTTATTATGTCGGATGTGGTGACGGAATAAGATGTGCCTTTGTAAAGTTTACGTTGGATGGAAAATAACAGAAAACAAGCCAGCGTGGTTATTGTACCATCAGTAGCCCCAGCTTGCGACGGCAGAAATGAATGCAGAATCAAAGTTCCTTCTACCAGCATCTCAGTGATTGGCCTTGTTGCATAGGTCAAAAACCCGAAATTTATATCAATCCATAGATCCTATACGAAGTTAAAGAAGGACAAACTTATAACTAACTTATTCTTTTTTCTTGTACTCTTATGTTTATTATTGTATGGTGTACAAACAATAAAGTGTTAAATAAAATAAATAATAATAAATAAATAAACACATTGTTGTTTTTAGTTTAGAGTGATTTAATTACCTATCATAATGGACCTTCCCATGGGAATGAGGTGTTCTACCGCGGCAAAAAGTAGCCTACGTTACTCTTCGGCCTCCTAACTATCTCCACACAAAAAATCATACCATAAAATTGCTCCGTTACAACGCGAACGTGAACGAGGGACAAACAAACAAACACTCTTTCGCATTTATAATATTAGTATGTATAGTTTTACCGCGGTAAAAAGTAGCCTACTTTCTTCTCTAGCCTCCTAACTACAACGTGAACAACACACAAAAAAACACACAAAAACCACACACCACACCACATAAAAAATCATATCACAACATCGCTCCGTTATGACGTCAAAGAGGGACAAAGAACAAAGAAACACACTTTTGCATTTATAATATTAGTATGGAAATATGGATAAGGATGATTGAATTTCTAACTATAAATTTATATCAATCCATAGATCCTCTATGAAGTTAAAGAAGGACCAACACATTGTTGTTTTTAGTATGGAGTGATTCAAGTACGCATCATAATGGATCTTCCCAAGGGAATGTGGTGTTTTACTGCGGTAAAAAATAATGTACGTTACTCACTAGCCTACTAATTATCTACACACAAAAAATATCATACCATAACATCGCTCCATTACGACGTGAAAGAGGGACAAACAAACAAACAAATACACTTTTGCATTTATTATATTATAGTATGGAAGTATGGATATAGAGTGATTCAAATAGAATAGAATAGAATAGCGTTTATTTGCAAGGCCACGAACATATACAAAAACAGAAAAAAAACAGAATAAGAAATTAAAAATAAAACAAAAACATGTAGTTCCTTACAAAATTATTACTAGATTACGCTCGCATGTGTCCAGTGGCCTAGAAAAAGGAGCACACTCAGCATTATGCTGCAGTATTGACTACAGCGCTGATTTTCAGTGTGTCCTATTCGGTAAGTCACGGACGACAATACGCATCATAATAGATCTTCCCATAGGAATGAAATGTTTTACCGCGGTAAAAGGTAGCCTACGTTACTCTCTAACCTCCTAACTATCTCCACACAAAAATTCATACCATAGCATTCTCCGTTACGACGTGAAAGAGAGACAAACAAACAAACACACTTTCGCATATATAATATTAGTATGGAAGTATGGATATGGAGTTATTCAAATACGCATCATAATGGATATTACCCATGGGAATGAGTTGTTTTGCCGCAGTAAAAAAGTAGCCTACTCTAGCTTCCTAACTATCTTCACACAAAAAAATCATACAATAACACAAAAATAATAATATATCTTAACACAAAAAATCATATCTTAACATCGCTCCGTTACGACGTGAAAGAGGGAAAACAAATAAACACTCGCATTTATAATATTAAGTATATGGATAGTATGGATACCTAATATTATTTTTGATCTAAAATAATTACTCCTTTCGAATAACTTTATTTGAAATTTAATGAATTTAAATATGATATTCTGAAGCGCTCAATCAAAGCACGGTGACTTATATTGGGTTGAGACCGAAGTATGATGATAAGACTGATAACTGACTTAAACATTGGAGATATGATCGGTATCGTTGTCACCACAACAATTCATACGAAATGGCTTTCATTATGTTGGATGCAGTGACGGAGTGAGATGTGCCTTTGTAAAGTGTACATTATGCGCTGGATGGAAAATAGCAGAGAACAAACCAGCACGGTTATTGTACCGTCAGTAGCCCCAGCTTGCGACGGCAGAGATGAATGCGGAATCAAGGCTCCTTCTATAGGTATCTCAATGAAGGTAGCTAGACCAATGCATCCGCAATATGTCTCTGAGACCACTCGTCTCCAATCTTTCAGCGATTGGCCTCGTTGTACAGGTCAAAAGCCCGAGGAATTGTCGGAGGCTGGTTTCTTTTACACCGGGCAGGGGGATAAAACGAAATGTTTCTACTGCGATGGAGGATTGAAAGACTGGGAAAGCGGCGACATCCCATGGGAAGAACACGCACGTTGGTTCGATCAATGCGCTTACATTCACTTAGTAAAAGGCCGAGATTATGTTCAGAATGTTTTATCGAAGACTTGTTGTGTGATCCGTGTGCCCAAAGGAAAGAACGAACTGTCTGCAGCCGCACCTTCGGTATTCGATCGTAGTAAAATATCTAAAATACCCAACATTATTTTAGACCTAACGTTCAAACGTCCTAACGTTTCAAATAACTTTATTTGAGGTTTAATGAAGATAAATATGGTTTTCTGAAGCGCCCAAAGCACGCCGACTTATGTATATAGGGTTGAGACCGAAGTATGTGTTTTATACAAAATGAACGCTCACTTTCTTTAATGTTACTACAGACTTCATGTGGATTCGTTATTAAATCTAGGAACTTATAAAAAAGGCGATTTGTTTGTTATTGATTGTTAAAGACATTAAAAAAAACTGGGTCCTTAGATGTTTGAAATACAAATTAGAAAAATAGAAGATATAATCGTTTTATTCAATCTAACCTTTCCCCAATACTATTCGTAACATATCATGCGTGTGATAGATAATAGTAGACTTCCAGGCTTTAAAAATGGTAAATACTTATCTTAAAATAATTTTCTGTTGCACTATATAAAACAAATACACAGTAAAAAGTTAAGTTGCCTGTTTTTGATATAATCATGATATGGACAGTATAATACCAAGCCAATGTTAGCTATCAAAAAATATATATATTAAAAGTTTTTAAAAAGTATCTTGCATTAAAGAAATATCTAAAAATAAAAATCGTTGTAATTTATTATAGAAGATCTAGTTCGCCTTCTTTAGTGAAATTATATGAAAATTATAGTATGTCAGACGATATATTTACGGGATCAGAATTTTATAAATTAACGAAAGATTCTGTGTTGTAAGCCTCTGTACTCAGGATTCCGCTCATAACAAATGCAGTTTCAAGTTTTTTGGTATTTTCAGAAAGCAGTAAATAATTTTAAAAGAATAAAAACACTTTATAACAAGTACATCAAGTTAAGTTTTTATTTGCCTGATGTTTTAAAACTCTGATTTATGATTTTCAAGTTAAAAAAGATTACGAACAAATTTAAATTATTATGCACTGATGATTTAGTTTGTGAAATTTTTATTAGAGAAGAACTTGTATTGAGCTCTTATTACTAAAACGATCTGACTATCCATTAAATAAGACATATGAAAATAAAACAAAGTATTTTTAAAGACCAAAATGCTGGTAAAATAATAACAGATTTTGTAGGCTTGCGCTCAACAGTTTAATTTTTAACATTCAAACTTTTTTTTGGCAAAAGCTATAAGTGTGAATAAAAATGTCACGAAAATTTTTAAAATGGAATATCAATTTAATGAAAATGCTGAATTCAATATTTATAGCTAATAAGATACCCAAGAATTTGATAATAATGTACTAAACATAATATTATTAACAATATTTACTCAGTCAGATTACCCTTTATGAATTTTTAACACTTTACGAAAATTCTAAAATATTGTTATGTAATTATAAAAATGTCTTTATAAATGTTAAAGACATAATTTTAATATTTAAAATTTACAAAATAACATAAATTTGTTCGTGACAATTTTATGAACTGTCCATTTGTATGTAAAGTGGTGTCTTCATTTTATTTCTATTTCAATCGACTTTTAAATTTTTATTTACTCAGATATCCCTTTATGAATTTTAAAATTACGAATATCCTACAACATTTGATGTAATGATAAAAATGTGTTTAAAAATTTTAAAGACAACATTGTAGTAATGTAAAATTTACAAAATAATATTACATTGATTAAAATCGAATTTGTAAAACTGTTCGTGACAATTTATGAACTGTCCAATTGTTTGTAAAGTGGTGTCTTCATTTTATTTATATTTCAATCGACTTTTAAATTTTTATTTAGTCAGATATCCCTTTATGAATTTTAAAACTACGAATATGCTACAACATTTGATGTAATGATAAAAATGTGTTTAAAAATTTTAAAGACAACATTGTAGTAATGTAAAATTTACAAAAGAATATTACATAGGTTAAAATTGAATTTGTAAAACTGTTTGTGACAATTTTATAAACTGTCCAATCGGCTGTAAAGTAGTGTCTTCATTTTATTTATATTGCAAGCGACTATGAACTTTTTACTCAGTGAGATTACCCTTTATGAATTTCAAAACTACGAAAATATTAAAACATTTTGATGTAATGATAATAATGTGTTTAAAAATTTTAGACAACATTAATAAAGTACAACCAAATATTACACTGCTTAAAATTTAATTAAAGGAAATTTGTAAAACTGTTCATGACAATTTTATGAACTCTTCAATTGGTTGTAAAGTGGTGTCTACATTTTATTTTATTTTATCAAACAACTATTTAATTTTTACTCAGTCAGATTACTCTTGACGAAATTTGAAACTTCAAGAAAATACATACTAAAACATTTTGATGTAATGATAAAATATATTTTAAACGTTTTAAAGATAATCGTAATATTAACAATTTACAAAACAACATAAAAAGAACTCACAAAAAAATATCATAAATTTAAACAGTTTACATTTTATTTTTAAATAGGAATTTCTATATACTTTTTTGCTCAGTCATATGAGTATGTGTCTATAGTTCTTTACGTACATATTTTGACGTGAGCCCAAACGAATTCACTAATATTAGTAGGCAGTACTTGCTGTTTGGTATCGTTTCAATGGTGATTAATACATTAGAATGTTACTGACACAACTATATTAAGGAGAAAAGAATGACATTCCATTACTGATTACATTTTACTTATCGATCATTAATGCTCCCGTCACTTAGACTATGGAATGCTGAACTCGTACCATTATGTAAAACGATACCAAACAGCAAGTACTGCCTACTAATATTAGTGAATTCGTTTGGGCTCACGTCAAAATATGTACGTAAAGAACTATAGACACATACTCATATGACTGAGCAAAAAAGTATAATAGAAATTCCTATTTAAAAATAAAATGTAAACTGTTTAAAGGATATGGCCAACATCTGTATAGGCATTTGCCCTACTTGTGAAATATAATGTACACATTTTAATTTTACTTTACATTAAAGCTTACAATATCTACTTTGATAATTTCGTCAATAAAAATCTTCAGAACTTGAGATTTTCCTTTTACGGGGAGTTTTAGCTTTTGTAGTTTGACATTCTGCAAAACATAAGTAATTGTGGAAAAGTGTTTGAAAGAGAGTTTTTTTTTGTAAAAATAGCGAGATATTCTATGAGTAATATTGCAATAAAAACATAGTAATATTGTACATTGCCACGTGAACCTAGTCTTAGCTGTAAGCACTACTTACTTAATAGTAAAGAAAAATGCCATACATGTACTGCAGTGATCCATTCTACCAATATGGATTGAAGGTTTCTTGCTAGCGAAGATATTGAGTGACGCGCCATGCGCTCAATATCAACCGCGCAATTAATGCATCTCACGGCAAAAAATTAAACACTATTATTATTTTGCAGAAATCAAAATCAAAAATCAAATGTCAATATAGCAGACATTTGCATTTATGTCAGCCAATTGTCAACCTCCAGTAATAGCAATGTTAAATGTTAAATGTTAATTTATTATGACTACTAATGGCGGAGTTCAGAAGAAAATTAAAATTCTAGTTATGTTTTAATAAATGGAAAACATGTCTTTTCAAGGGACTAAAAACAAGACAATACAAATAAGAGTATTTTAACCATTTCCGGGGTACATGTTGGCCACCTCCTTTATGATATTTTTTTGTGAGTTCTTTTTATGTTGTTTTGTAAATTGTTAATATTACGATTATCTTTAAAACGTTTAAAATATATTTTATCATTACATCAAAATGTTTTAGTATGTATTTTCTTGAAGTTTCAAATTTCGTCAAGAGTAATCTGACTGAGTAAAAATTAAATAGTTGTTTGGTAAAATAAAATAAAATGTAGACACCACTTTACAACCAATTGAAGAGTTCATAAAATTGTCATGAACAGTTTTACAAATTTCCTTTAATTAAATTTTAAGCAGTGTAATATTTGGTTGTACTTTATTAATGTTGTCTAAAATTTTTAAACACATTATTATCATTACATCAAAATGTTTTAATATTTTCGTAGTTTTGAAATTCATAAAGGGTAATCTCACTGAGTAAAAAGTTCATAGTCGCTTGCAATATAAATAAAATGAAGACACTACTTTACAGCCGATTGGACAGTTTATAAAATTGTCACAAACAGTTTTACAAATTCAATTTTAACCTATGTAATATTCTTTTGTAAATTTTACATTACTACAATGTTGTCTTTAAAATTTTTAAACACATTTTTATCATTACATCAAATGTTGTAGCATATTCGTAGTTTTAAAATTCATAAAGGGATATCTGACTAAATAAAAATTTAAAAGTCGATTGAAATATAAATAAAATGAAGACACCACTTTACAAACAATTGGACAGTTCATAAATTGTCACGAACAGTTTTACAAATTCGATTTTAATCAATGTAATATTATTTTGTAAATTTTACATTACTACAATGTTGTCTTTAAAATTTTTAAACACATTTTTATCATTACATCAAATGTTGTAGGATATTCGTAGTTTTAAAATTCATAAAGGGATATCTGAGTAAATAAAAATTTAAAAGTCGATTGAAATAGAAATAAAATGAAGACACCACTTTACATACAAATGGACAGTTCATAAAATTGTCACGAACAAATTTATGTTATTTTGTAAATTTTAAATATTAAAATTATGTCTTTAACATTTATAAAGACATTTTTATAATTACATAACAATATTTTAGAATTTTCGTAAAGTGTTAAAAATTCATAAAGGGTAATCTGACTGAGTAAATATTGTTAATAATATTATGTTTAGTACATTATTATCAAATTCTTGGGTATCTTATTAGCTATAAATATTGAATTCAGCATTTTCATTAAATTGATATTCCATTTTAAAAATTTTCGTGACATTTTTATTCACACTTATAGCTTTTGCCAAAAAAAAGTTTGAATGTTAAAAATTAAACTGTTGAGCGCAAGCCTACAAAATCTGTTATTATTTTACCAGCATTTTGGTCTTTAAAAATACTTTGTTTTATTTTCATATGTCTTATTTAATGGATAGTCAGATCGTTTTAGTAATAAGAGCTCAATACAAGTTCTTCTCTAATAAAAATTTCACAAACTAAATCATCAGTGCATAATAATTTAAATTTGTTCGTAATCTTTTTTAACTTGAAAATCATAAATCAGAGTTTTAAAACATCAGGCAAATAAAAACTTAACTTGATGTACTTGTTATAAAGTGTTTTTATTCTTTTAAAATTATTTACTGCTTTCTGAAAATACCAAAAAACTTGAAACTGCATTTGTTATGAGCGGAATCCTGAGTACAGAGGCTTACAACACAGAATCTTTCGTTAATTTATAAAATTCTGATCCCGTAAATATATCGTCTGACATACTATAATTTTCATATAATTTCACTAAAGAAGGCGAACTAGATCTTCTATAATAAATTACAACGATTTTTATTTTTAGATATTTCTTTAATGCAAGATACTTTTTAAAAACTTTTAATATATATATTTTTTGATAGCTAACATTGGCTTGGTATTATACTGTCCATATCATGATTATATCAAAAACAGGCAACTTAACTTTTTACTGTGTATTTGTTTTATATAGTGCAACAGAAAATTATTTTAAGATAAGTATTTACCATTTTTAAAGCCTGGAAGTCTACTATTATCTATCACACGCATGATATGTTACGAATAGTATTGGGGAAAGGTTAGATTGAATAAAACGATTATATCTTCTATTTTTCTAATTTGTATTTCAAACATCTAAGGACCCAGTTTTTTTTAATGTCTTTAACAATCAATAACAAACAAATCGCCTTTTTTATAAGTTCCTAGATTTAATAACGAATCCACATGAAGTCTGTAGTAACATTAAAGAAAGTGAGCGTTCATTTTGTATAAAACACATACTTCGGTCTCAACCCTATATACATAAGTCGGCGTGCTTTGGGCGCTTCAGAAAACCATATTTATCTTCATTAAACCTCAAATAAAGTTATTTGAAACGTTAGGACGTTTGAACGTTAGGTCTAAAATAATGTTGGGTATTTTAGATATTTTACTACGATCGAATACCGAAGGTGCGGCTGCAGACAGTTCGTTCTTTCCTTTGGGCACACGGATCACACAACAAGTCTTCGATAAAACATTCTGAACATAATCTCGGCCTTTTACTAAGTGAATGTAAGCGCATTGATCGAACCAACGTGCGTGTTCTTCCCATGGGATGTCGCCGCTTTCCCAGTCTTTCAATCCTCCATCGCAGTAGAAACATTTCGTTTTATCCCCCTGCCCGGTGTAAAAGAAACCAGCCTCCGACAATTCCTCGGGCTTTTGACCTGTACAACGAGGCCAATCGCTGAAAGATTGGAGACGAGTGGTCTCAGAGACATATTGCGGATGCATTGGTCTAGCTACCTTCATTGAGATACCTATAGAAGGAGCCTTGATTCCGCATTCATCTCTGCCGTCGCAAGCTGGGGCTACTGACGGTACAATAACCGTGCTGGTTTGTTCTCTGCTATTTTCCATCCAGCGCATAATGTACACTTTACAAAGGCACATCTCACTCCGTCACTGCATCCAACATAATGAAAGCCATTTCGTATGAATTGTTGTGGTGACAACGATACCGATCATATCTCCAATGTTTAAGTCAGTTATCAGTCTTATCATCATACTTCGGTCTCAACCCAATATAAGTCACCGTGCTTTGATTGAGCGCTTCAGAATATCATATTTAAATTCATTAAATTTCAAATAAAGTTATTCGAAAGGAGTAATTATTTTAGATCAAAAATAATATTAGGTATCCATACTATCCATATACTTAATATTATAAATGCGAGTGTTTATTTGTTTTCCCTCTTTCACGTCGTAACGGAGCGATGTTAAGATATGATTTTTTGTGTTAAGATATATTATTATTTTTGTGTTATTGTATGATTTTTTTGTGTGAAGATAGTTAGGAAGCTAGAGTAGGCTACTTTTTTACTGCGGCAAAACAACTCATTCCCATGGGTAATATCCATTATGATGCGTATTTGAATAACTCCATATCCATACTTCCATACTAATATTATATATGCGAAAGTGTGTTTGTTTGTTTGTCTCTCTTTCACGTCGTAACGGAGAATGCTATGGTATGAATTTTTGTGTGGAGATAGTTAGGAGGTTAGAGAGTAACGTAGGCTACCTTTTACCGCGGTAAAACATTTCATTCCTATGGGAAGATCTATTATGATGCGTATTGTCGTCCGTGACTTACCGAATAGGACACACTGAAAATCAGCGCTGTAGTCAATACTGCAGCATAATGCTGAGTGTGCTCCTTTTTCTAGGCCACTGGACACATGCGAGCGTAATCTAGTAATAATTTTGTAAGGAACTACATGTTTTTGTTTTATTTTTAATTTCTTATTCTGTTTTTTTTCTGTTTTTGTATATGTTCGTGGCCTTGCAAATAAACGCTATTCTATTCTATTCTATTTGAATCACTCTATATCCATACTTCCATACTATAATATAATAAATGCAAAAGTGTATTTGTTTGTTTGTTTGTCCCTCTTTCACGTCGTAATGGAGCGATGTTATGGTATGATATTTTTTGTGTGTAGATAATTAGTAGGCTAGTGAGTAACGTACATTATTTTTTACCGCAGTAAAACACCACATTCCCTTGGGAAGATCCATTATGATGCGTACTTGAATCACTCCATACTAAAAACAACAATGTGTTGGTCCTTCTTTAACTTCATAGAGGATCTATGGATTGATATAAATTTATAGTTAGAAATTCAATCATCCTTATCCATATTTCCATACTAATATTATAAATGCAAAAGTGTGTTTCTTTGTTCTTTGTCCCTCTTTGACGTCATAACGGAGCGATGTTGTGATATGATTTTTTATGTGGTGTGGTGTGTGGTTTTTGTGTGTTTTTTTGTGTGTTGTTCACGTTGTAGTTAGGAGGCTAGAGAAGAAAGTAGGCTACTTTTTACCGCGGTAAAACTATACATACTAATATTATAAATGCGAAAGAGTGTTTGTTTGTTTGTCCCTCGTTCACGTTCGCGTTGTAACGGAGCAATTTTATGGTATGATTTTTTGTGTGGAGATAGTTAGGAGGCCGAAGAGTAACGTAGGCTACTTTTTGCCGCGGTAGAACACCTCATTCCCATGGGAAGGTCCATTATGATAGGTAATTAAATCACTCTAAACTAAAAACAACAATGTGTTTATTTATTTATTATTATTTATTTTATTTAACACTTTATTGTTTGTACACCATACAATAATAAACATAAGAGTACAAGAAAAAAGAATAAGTTAGTTATAAGTTTGTCCTTCTTTAACTTCGTATAGGATCTATGGATTGATATAAATTTCGGGTTTTTGACCTATGCAACAAGGCCAATCACTGAGATGCTGGTAGAAGGAACTTTGATTCTGCATTCATTTCTGCCGTCGCAAGCTGGGGCTACTGATGGTACAATAACCACGCTGGCTTGTTTTCTGTTATTTTCCATCCAACGTAAACTTTACAAAGGCACATCTTATTCCGTCACCACATCCGACATAATAAAAGCCATTTCGTGTGAATTGTTGTGGTGACAATGATACCTGTCATATCTCGAATGTGTAAGTCAGTTATCAGCCTTATCATCAAACTTCGGTCTCAACCCGATATAAGTCGCCGTGCTTTGAGTGCTTCAGAATATCACATACTTACATTCATTAAATTTCAAATAAAGTTATTCGACAGGAGTTAGATGGGGATAGGAGGGGATTTTAGTTCAAAGATATTGTTAGGTATTAGGTATTGGTCGTGGGGGTATTGGTGGTTGGTTGTTGGGTATTGTTATTGTTAGGAGGGGATTTTAGTTCAAAGATATTGTTAGGTATTTTTAAAATTTTGTAATGATTGAATACTGAAGGTGCGGCTGCAGGCAATTCCTTCTTTTCTTTGGGCGCACGGATCACAGCACAAGCCTTCGATAAAACATTCTGAACATAATCTCGATTGAATCTAACATGATTTTACTACTTTCTACGAAGAATATTGCATAATTTTTAATATAGGTATCATGGTAAATCTATGTATGATATTCTGAAAATATTTCATGCCAAGACTATTTGCAATGAAGGAAGATTAAATAATTTATGATTCAATTTGATTTGGAATAATAAATACGATGAACAAAAATTATGGTTTTTGTAATAAAAACAGTGCCCCTCGTTAGTATGAATCACTGCGTCATAGTTAAGTCGAGTACGAGGAAGCGATAAGCCCATTGTAATTATTGAATGGTCAAGTTAACGACCTAATGAGGGCATTAGATAACGAAGTAGGGCTAATACAACGCTGAAGCTATCTTTGTTTCTACGCTAGTTAGCAAAAAACGGATCAGTGCAATCGATCGGGCATGGTCGAAAACATACAATTTGACACCAAACTCGACTTTTTTGTCTTGTAGGCAGCGACGGTCGTGAACTTAGCAATTTGCCCAATTGGCCGGTTGTAGCTCCTGAGTTAGAACCGGCGAATACCTACTACTTGCGTTTCAAAAACTTGTTTTCATTAAACTTGATTTGGTCCTATCCTAGATAGTAAAGCACGAAAAAATCTTCGTAAACTTAATGTTGTGTTCGCAATTAAAGACTCAAAAACAAAATATTCTTTGATTTAGAAATGATAATTTACAAAAAACATATCAACAAGTTTCTGATATATTTTTTCTAAAATATATTCACGATCCTAAACAGCATGTAATGAATGAAATTGTAACGTAACGTAACAAGAAAAATATTCGAAAAAGCAACCATCAAAAATAAACTCACCCTTCGATAGGCAGAACAAAACAAAAAAAGCGGCAAAAACGTTGTTCATGATTACCATTTCGTTAAAATACAACTGAAAAAAAATCAAACACGATAGAACTCTGCTGTCATTTCCCGCGTTTTTAATCTGTTCCACGTTTAAAAACAAAACCGATATTTGAATGGAAGCTCCGTTTTAAAATGCGAACTAATTGATTCGTGCGGTTGTCTCTATGCGGCCAGCGTAGCACGACTGACGTTCGAAACTTGAAGTTTGACCGACACTACTCTACTAACATGCTACTAACGTTAGGAAATTGAGCGCACATTTTAATAAGCATCACGCTTATTTTTAGTCCTAAAGTAGCAATCCCAATGCTTTAGAGGAATGTCACTTTTCCGCTACAAATTCCACAGCTATGACTAGGTACGAGAAAACCCATAAAAATGCAAGATTCTAATCACTGTCTTTGTTAAATTTTTATCAGAAGAATCTAGTTAAGAATTTGATGCTTTTGTCTTGGTCTTATAATTAGTAAAAAAATTCTAATTTTTGAACATAAAAGAAATTTTCCCTTATTTCCTTTATCGCAAAGAATCGCTATTGTTCTGCTAATGCGATGATATTTTTAACGGTATCCACCCTTTCAAAAATCTTTTTAGGATCTTATTGTGGGGGCAATGAACAAGCAATGTACTTTTCGTACCACTTAAATAAATCGCTGTTACTGAAAGGAATACCACTAAGGGAGCAGCTGTACAAAAGGGTGATGAAAACTGCAACGTGGCTTAATCATTTGTCCGAATCTACAGATCTGGTTAATTCGTTCATTCTTAATATTGATGTTCGCTGGGGCGTTGGTCTAATGTAAAAAAAGGGATTAAGGAGAGGAAGACCGATCTATGTATCCCAAAATTATGATTTCTGTAATCAAATTCCAAATATAGTAGTTAATTGCTCATAATCTGATTTTATTATTACTAAATTCGAGACACAATATTATACAATTGTCGACCCATATGACGTAATGGTTTCAATGCCGGACCGCCATGCAATGGACTCTGGGTTCGATTCCCAGCGAGGCGGAAATTTGAATGTCGGTCTGGGTGTGTGATCTTTTCTGTGTTGTCCATGGCGCCCACAACACAGAGAATCCTAGTATGGGGCTATGAGTGTGTAGTGTTATTAGGAAGTAGAATTTAATTTAGAACTAAAAATTATTATTAGTATTAATTCAGTATAATAAAATATTATTACAACGTGATTACAACCATAATGGTACTCTTCATGTGTTACCACAAATACCACATACCATAACTTCTCACCTACACTTGACTGAAGAAAATGTCCCATGGAGAAAATGTTCACATTTTGAGGTGTAGCTTGTAGGTTTTACAATAAAGTTTATAAATAAATATAAGATAATA
Source organism: Thymelicus lineola (assembly GCA_963932265.1). Lineage (NCBI taxonomy): Eukaryota > Metazoa > Arthropoda > Insecta > Lepidoptera > Hesperiidae > Thymelicus > Thymelicus lineola. The sequence goes on along the minus strand of OZ010695.1, from coordinate 5,007,825 downwards.
TTAATATTGTATTGCTTACGTAAAATGAAGGTTGCGCTTGCAGCTAACTAACTGCTCACGTTGGAAGTTCAACAATGCATCATGTAGGTACGCGTCATGTAGTACTTCAATGCATGTAGGTAATATTATATTATCTATACATACTTATTATAAAATGAGGGCCCCCGGCCGTGTCTGTTTTTTGTATGAATGCGATAAACCCAAAAAATACCGAACGGATTTTTCTACGATTTTCACCAATAGATAGTGTGGTTCCTGACACCTAAACCTTGGTATACCTAATCCTTATAATTTTATATAAATTGACTGAAATCCACGCGGGCGAATCTGCGGGAGGAAGCTAGTTTTTATATACAATATTATTTTAAACGTTTTTACTATTGTTAGAATATTTATATATGTGTCGTACCCGTAGAACAAAAGACAAGATGTATTGATGCAAGGACATATTATAAAATTGCACCATGTGAAAATCTATTACGTAATTTAACTAAAGGGATTCTGAGATTTCGTAAAGTTCAAGTTTACATGGAGAAGAATTGAAGAAGCTATATTTATTAACAAATGTATTTGCATTTATTAAATAAATTATAATATTAAATAGTGTTAATATGAAGTAGCTCTTTGACAATATAGAATATCTATTTTGTACTGCTGAGCAGGTCTAGTATAATATTATGGCAATGTGTTCCTTATGTGACCGCTAGTGGCAATAATTCTTGAACGCTTCCGTGCTTTGGAGGGCATGTTAAGCTGTTTTTTAGTCTATCTTCTGGCTATAGACAGCCTAATCAGATGCATCGTCAAAAAAACGAAATAACTCAATTCATTTGAAACAGAACAAACACAACAAGACAATTTACCAAATATCCAATAGATCCTACGCACAGACACCAATTAATAATACTTGTGGGCCGTCATTTGCAACCTCAAACGAAGAGCAAAACGTTGTAATCTGCTTAAGCCCAATTGCTCGAACCACCCCAAATGGAACGGAAAAGCTGATAATATCACTCGCACAAGCCTTTTGGGCATGAAAACAATTTCCTCCACGAGGGGACCTTCGCTCTAATTGTAGGTAAACGCCGTGAGCGTTCAGCGTTCAAACACGGTACAAGTTTATTGCGTTTTTACTTCTTTGATGGATAGTCTTAAGTTTGAGTGTGTGCGAGTGTGTGCTTCTAAGGTGTGCTACTTCTCATTTTAATTTTTTCTTTTCACTGATGACGTCAATTTTAATTTTCACTGATGACGTCATTGCCGTTAAATTTCGATTTGAAAAATATTTTATTTTCGAATTTCTATTAGGGAAACAAGCCTTTCGCATGAAAATGATGTATTTTTAATAGAGGCATCTTGGGTACTGCGCCGCAGGGGCCTAGTTATTTATTTTAATTAATTTTACTTTTGCTTTAACGTATTTATTTTTATTTTATATAGTCTAAATATTATGTTGTTATTTAATTTCTTTCTTAGTTCATGTAACTTAATTTTTGTAATATGAATAAAAAAATTGTATCCAGGCAACATCCAAATTATATTGTTTGTAATAATCATATTAATCATATTGCTTCAATTCAATTTCTCCATATTATTTCCTTGAGCAAAGACTTTAACTGAGGATATTGCCAAATAAGCCGAGCGGTAATCTTCATAGAATATTTCAAGGATTCATCGTTAATATCCTTCCAGGAAATGATACCGCTAGTAGGTACAAGGATTTTCTTTTACATATTATTATATTACAAAGCTTAATAAGAATGTTATTGGAATATGATTTTATTAAAATTGAACATGATTTTGGTATCAATGGATTACGTTTTGAATAGCATAACCTCAGTATTAATTACTTAAGCGACCTGTACACTTTAAGTCAATTATATTTTTCTGTTAAATCGAAGCATATGCCAAGTTATGCATATTACATGAATAGCTGTATGTATTAATCGTCCGAACAGCGACACAAAAAAAGGTCGCACTGAAAACCAGTAGCCGTGGTTCGCCACGGCATGATGCTGAGTTCGAACCTTTTTTGTAGAGCACTGCTGCAATGGATTGTCATTTTCTACAACGTAATTGCTGTTTTGATTGCATTTTGTAGCCTGTTGTATAATGCTTTACGAAATAATTTCTTTCTTTCTTTCTTTCTATTTACGTATTTGTGATATTACTAAATAGTAGTAAATAATCTCCCTCTACCCTCTTTATTCCTCGGATTTAATATATTAACAGAAAATATTTTTAATGAACAGAAAGCGCTGACTTTACTAGTATTAGTATACACTAATACTACAAACACACTACTAATACACTAATACTACCACTACGAGTATTCGTAGTAGGTAGGTATACGAATATCCGATTATTGATTTGAAAATCAATTTTTTAATTTTTTATTCGCACTTGGCTTGCGTGACGAACCCTATAATTGTGAGAGACCTGAACTCAATGGTAAATAAAACTTTTGAAATTTGAGATATAATTATTGGAACTGGAAATCCAATTTTCTGGATAACATAGAAATATGCAAAATGAACGTCTCAAACACTGACGACCTGAAAATAAACATTTGTCCGTCAATTTGTTTGACAATTTCTTTGAATTAAACCTGGTGCCCCGCTTGGCAAGAAGTCACTACAAACTAAGACAGTTACTTTTTAAAAGTATAGATAAAAGAAATGTAATAAAATTACTTATGAAGATATTTTTCTTTAAAGATTTTTCTTTGACTTTCCAGAATTCCTTATTCCGTCATTTCATTTCTTAAATCCTTAATTCGTTTTACGTTCAATATCATAATAATTAACTTCTTCTTCTGTATAATTCTGTATAACGATAGCATAACATAGCGAAGAATAGCAAAGCATGAATAAATTCGTTAATAATTAAAATTCTAGCGAGCATTCTGTAGAGTCCTTTCAGAGTTAATATCTGTCTGCAACATCTGCGGAGTGGTTCCCTTACCAGTGTGAATGTGATAAGCTTTTTAGTTAGAATCGGACGACATTACACCAGTATTATTATATTATTAGTAACACCAGAGCCTTGACTACTTGCCGACCAAGAAAGTAGAGAGAGAAAGAAAGAAAGAACTGACTCCAAAACCCCCAAACGGAACACAATGAATAGTTTATTGTACTAAAAAATAAATATGACATACCATTGAAGTAATATTACTAGCTTATAGAACCGACACCGCGAACACCATGTATGTCCCAATGCATTAGCGTCACGTGGCTTCAATCTTCAATGGATTCGTACGATTTTGAAAGGAGAATCGGGGCTCTATTTTGAAAATCGAACCTTCCGGGTGGGACACTCATTTTGTTCGAGATGTCTGTTCTATGACATTATACTTCAATGGACCTTGTTTAACTAATTATTAACTAGCTGTTGCCCGCAGCTTCGCACGCGGAAATTTGGCTTATCACATTTATTTCATCCCTATTTCACCCCCTTAGGGGATTGAACTTTGAAAAATCCTTCCTTACCTACCTACGATGCTTACATCATAAGAGGAATACGTGTGCGAAATTTTAAGTTTCTAGCCCTAAGGGTTTCAGTCAGTGATTTTGACTTTGACTTTAATTGCTACTGGTCACAATCCTTGCACTGAAACAGACGTCACGAGATATTACCCTTCGAGCTGAGTTTATGGACAAAGTTGTAATGGCTATAAAGCCTCATTTGAATCGGGTAAATTAATTAAATTTGAGGTATTTACTACCCCCAGTTGATAAAGTTGCGTCATAGTTAAAAATAACTTTCTTGGGTTACCACAAACTTGATAGACTTCATAATTATACGTTAGCATATTATACAGGGTTATTTGTAACTCGACGTATTCCTGGCGGGAGCTGATGAAGGAGCCAAAATGCAATATATTTGATGTTCATTTGTATGAGCAAAAAAAAAAAATCTTGCTACTTGTGGAGATATTTGCAATTTAAACTTTTTTCGTTATTTACCCGGATTTCTGCATTTAGGTACAAATTGAAAAAAAATACGTATGGTATGGTTATTATTTAAAATTATTTTTCTAACTAACACTTCAATAAAGCCCACTCTACCTTATTAAGATGAAAATTCCTTCAGAATGAAAAACTACGAGCTACAACAAAAACAAAATTATTATAAAAATACATGTTACGTGACAAAATATGTTGTCTAGTTCAAAAAATTACCATGACACTAGGCATACAAGTTATTGAAAAAACTTGCCCATTTAATCAGCTTTTAAAAAAGGTATTAATGTTAATCCTTAAACATGTAATTCTTAACAAAAACGGCGTTTCACTCATCGTAGGTAGACAAAAGCGAGGACGCGACTTTGTTTTGGATGTCGTATTTATTATCTGCTTTTCGATGTGATTCCTGAGGGGACGATGTGAATGGACTGTTGTTGGCCGATGTTCCAGAAAAAATTAAAAATAATTTATTATTTCAACATTACGGGTGTCTGGCTCACTACCGACTTACTGTGCGACAGTGGCTGGATAATACATACCCAAATAAATGGATGGGAAGAGGAGGGGCAATACCGTGGCCTGCACGAAGCCCAGATCTCACGCAGTTAGATTTTTACGTGTGGGGTCACATGAAAAGTGTAGTTTATGCCACCAAAGTCAGTTCGATAGAAGAATTAAGAGAACGAATTATAAGCGCGGCGGAAGAGATAAGATCAAGTTTTAGCTCAAGGGTGACAAAAACAGAAATGAGAAAGAGGATTCGGACCTGTATAAGAAATAGAGGGGCTCATATCGAGCAAGACGTATGAACAAAAAAATAATAGTTTGTGCATTACTTTTACGCTTTATACTTTTTAACCCTGAAATATGCTCTACCTATGATGAATAAAACGTTGTTTTTGTTAAGAATTACATGTTTAAGGATTAACATTAATACCTTTTTAAAAAGCTGATTAAATGGGTAAGTTTTTTCAATAACTTGTATGCCTAGTGTCATGGTAATTTTTTGAACTAGACAACATATTTTGTCACGTAACATGTATTTTTAAAATAATTTTGTTTTTGTTGTAGCTCGTAGTTTTTCATTCTGAAGGAATTTTCATCTTAATAAGGTAGGGTGGCCTTTATTGAAGTGTTAGTTAGAAAAATAATTTTAAATAATAACCATACCATTCATATTTTTATTTCAATTTGTACATAAATGCAGAAATCCGGGTAAATAATGAAAAAAGTTTATATTGCAAATATCTCCACAAGTAGCAAGATTTTTTTTTTGCTCATACAAATGAACATCAAATATATTGCATTTTGGCTCCTTCATCAGCTCCCGCCAGGAATACGTCGAGTTACAAATAACCCTGTAGTTCATTAACAATGTACCTTTTTTACTTAAACTAAGAATGCTTGACCATAATCCCACCTGATGGTAAGTGGAGATGTGGTCCAGGACTTATTATACCTTGGTACATGTTCTTTAAAATGTAGTCATAAATTTTGTTGGGATTACTGTTACCTATACCTATTTTTTTCATATATTTTTCTTGTATCATTTAATTTATCATAAACTTGTATTCAAGGCACTTTTCACTAATCCAATCCGCACTGAGTAGCGCGTAGGTATTATGATCTAGTTATGAGGAGAGAACCTTTTAGTGGGCCATTAACGGGTGGAACTAAAATCTATCCAAAGCGAGACGATAGTTCACCAAACATACATAATTTCTACCTTCAAAACATACACATAGAATACACATTCACATGGAATATATTCAATACCCTTTATGTACCATTTCCTGATTGTTTCAGTGCAAAAGTTACCTTAACTTCATTACTAATGTAAAAACTTTACCAGGATACTCATTTGGGCGCGTCGGTACTGAAATTAGTCCGATAAAAGTTTTCACTACCAGAGGCATGACTCAACGAATAAGGATGCGGTAAAATGTTAGAGACAGCACGTAATGCGATTTCAGTATCGAATAGACGTTTTATAAGTAAAGAATTTTAAATGTTCCAAATTTTTTTTAATCTTAATTTAAAATTAAGACATACTAATATGCGCTGTTTCTATTTAAAGTGACAATTTGGCCTAACGTGCAGACAAGACATAACTATTATGTCAAACACACATTTAAGATGATTCTACTTAGTCTAGCCCAGCAAATCACAAAATGGGAAATTATGAATCGAAGATCGCCTTACAATCCCGTCTGCCAAATAACACCGTACGTCACCGTACAACACCGTACGTGCGTTTTTAAAAAGGGGTTTAAGGCTGGTTTTAGTGTCACGCTGACCATTGGTGCTGACAAGCCAACACGTAGGTAGCCTGTCAGCGCTGAAGGCGCGAAACGTTTCAGTATCGTGCTGATCGCCTCGGAGTATTCACATTATGATTGGACATGTCTGTACATGCTGATGGCATTCGCTCCGCTTGACACTAGAACGCTCACTAAAAATAGAGGCACGAGTGTGACGGTCAGCGCTGACCACCGTCTGCGCTGATAGCTAGGTATGCGTTATTCAAAAACGCTTCCTAGAATTTCATATATTTCGGCTATCAGCGCTGAGAGTCAGAGCGTGGTCAGCGCGACGCTACAAGCACACTAAAGGTTTACCCTTCACGTATTAATCTATGATACTAAATAAAAATCTCGTGTCACGGTGTAATTGTGGTTGAACTCCTCCGAAACGGCTGGACCGAATTATGAAATTATTTGTGTAGATATGTGAATAGGTCGTAAAGTATAATATATTTCATACCACTAGGTGTTTAGGGTGCCCTATCTATAATATAATTTAAACTAGCAGTTGCCCGCAGCTTCGCACGCGGAAATTATGCTTATCATATTTATTTTGTACCCCTCATAGAAAAAAAATTAATAACAGGTTAATTTATAATGAATTTAGGAATTTATAAAGTAAAACCTACGATACAATCACAAATCATTCCTCAGTTCAAGGGTTTTGATTGATGCCCGCACAGACAAACAGACAGACAGAAAGACAATAATTTTAAAAACAAATTTTTGGTGCTCTAACACGTTATTGATGTGTTATTTATTGATTATAAATTTCAATGTTAGTCCCTCTCCCTCTTTCTCTCTCTCTTCCTCTTCCACTCTCAGTCCCTCTCCAGCTTCAAGTACCTCTCCCTCTGCCGCTCCCTGCCCCTCTTCCTCTCCAGTTCTCTGTCCCTCTCCCTCTCTCGCTCCCTCTCCCGTTCCCGGTCCAATACCCGCTTCCTGTCCCTGTCCCTTTCCTCTCCCGCCCCCGGTCCCTCTCTCGCTTCCTGTCCCCCTCCCTCTCCCGCTCCCGGTCTCTTTCCTGCTTTTTGTCCCTCTCCCCTCCCCCTCCCATCCGTAAAGTCTCCTATACAAAATTTCTTTCTCACTATAAGCTTACATATTAATTTTCATAATGAAGAATTTCCTGAAAAATTTGCAACCCCTTTATTTACCTCTTAGGGGATAAAATTCTAAAAAAACCTGTTACAATTATTTTTTGTTCTTAATTATAAGCTTACATATCAAGTTTTACATTACTTCAGAGTTCAAAAATGACAAAGTTTCTTAAATATTTACATCCCCTTAGTTTTTCCCCATAGGGGATGAATTTCGAGAAAATCATGAAACAGTTATTTTTTGTGTCTAACTTTATGCTTATATACAAAGGAGAACCCCAGTTTCCATAGAAACTCAGGCCTAAGTAGACAAGACTGGAAATTGGCTGTTAATTAGATTATTGCAAAAAGTTCAATTTCTCCAATTTTCACGGCTGCCAGCAATGGCCAACTAAGGAAATCCTAGAACGAATGACCTTAATTATAGGTTATGATTATGTCATACTCGTGTCACAGTGCTATTTAATATGTATGTTACACTTACGTTGGCGGGTGTCTATTATAATATCTACTACTTCAATGGTTTTCACCCAAAACGAATGTCATAAAAAGGTTGTATAATAAAAGCTATTGCATATTTCAAGAGATTTTATTAGTTATCATTATAATATATTAATATTTCGTGTAGTTGTGCAGGAGGCGTTATATTTCGTTAGTACCTTGCCCAATCAAGATACCATAATATACTCATTGTATGGCCACAGCAACTTCCTGATCTTCTAAAGATGTATAGGGTACGTTATCCAGTGTTCAGGACTTATTCTGAACCTTTGTCAGTCACAAAACAGGCGATTAAGGAGTCCATATTCATATAGTATTGGTTTGCAAGAAATTGTAGCGAAACTGCGAAACACATTCACCAAAACACAAGTACGAAAGCGAATACAATAGAAAATTAAAATCACTGTGTACGTGTCGATGAGTTTCAATAGTAAATAGGACTCCAAATACGCTGAAAATATTTGATAGTAAAAATATACAAGAACACGCGTAGAAAGATGAAAGATCGATGACAAATATGACAATACAGTGGTGTTATTTATAAATACTATGGTTACCAAAATGACATTATTAGGGGTTACATCATCATTGTTGCCAATCGATTAATCGATGTCAAAATATTCGAAATGTAATTTAATAAAATTAGCGTAACGATTGAATGGTAATTATAATATATTACATAGTTTTGATTTATATGGAATACGAAAATATGTAAAAAATAAATTAATATTATAATTATAATCACTAAATAATACATAAAATATATTATTATGTTCCATCAATCGATCATTATCAATCGATTCAATCGATTATAAAATCGTATGTAATGAGGTAAATACTGTGAAAACTTTTTTGCATTATTTTGTTCATTTGGCAAGAGCAGCTGAAGCTAAGATTTAAATATGTTTATCTTATAAATAAGACGAATTTTTTGGTATATAGTTTACTCTTGTCTAGTCCGATGTTCTAGCACAGATTACATATGGTTCGAGGCCGAAAATTGGGGATCTCCTTTTCACCCTTCTTACTTCAAAACTGACGAATTTGCCACACTAACTTGCACACTTAAGAGTTTCTTAAATGTTCTTAACTTCAAAAATGACGATGTTGTGTACTAAATTCCATCGCCTAAATTAATCCTTAAGGAATGATTTTCCAAAAAAAAGAAACGTGTGTAACTGTAAACTTACATAAAAAAAACATATTTATAACTTTTAAAGTTATTACTGGCAAAATTTACTGGCAAAGTTGATTTGTATGTAGTTGACTACCAACCCCTATTTTTAGGGGATGAATTTCGAGAAAACTGTGATACAGTTATTTTTTGTGTCTAACTATAAGCTTAAATACAAATTTTCACCCTTCTTATTTCAAAACTGATGTAGTTCCCATACTAACTTGCGGCGCCTTAATTAACCCTTTAAGGGATGATTTTCCAAAAAAACGTAATACTTCTAAATTTAGTTTCTAATTTTGAGCTAATATGTAAATTTTCATTTATTTATTTATTTATTGATAACAGATGCTTGCAGTATTAACAGCAGCGCCAAAGCATACTGCAAGCTATTGGTTTTAGTATACATTATATCTTATTCTAAGCAATAATTATAACTATAACTTAAACATTATTTAAAAAATTTCATACATATGTTTATTAAATTGTATAAGGACATATGGAATATATCCGTATCTGGTGCATGAGCAATCAAACTGTTAAACAGTGTAATAGCTTGAGCTGTCGGTGCATACCGCGCGGCGTGCGTGCGCGCCGGGTAGGCCACGAATAAGCGATGATAGCTCGGCCGCCGCAGCCGGTCCGGTACTGACAATGGACAGCGAGACAGGGTAGTGGGATTATCTATCTTATTATTAAAGAGAAGATAATAGTGCATTAGTATCGCACACTTACGCCGTGTCTCCAACATGTTAATGCCTACCATGCCTACCACGAATAATGACGGATATAAGTAAGGATAATATCCATACAATTTTCTATACAGGTACCTTGCGAATTTCTTTTGTACTTTTTCTATCATAAGTTTATACTTATGCTCATGTGGATCCCAAACGATTGAGTTGTACTCAAGTTTGCTTCTGACAAAAGCATAATACAAATTGACAATCGTGCTTCTTTCTTGGAATCGAGACGCCTGTCTGACTACAAAACCGAGGGACTTATAGGCACGATTGCACATTTCGGATATGTGAGTGTTAAATGTCAATGCAGTGTCAAGAGTAAGACCCAAATCAGAAATACGGTTCACACATTCGAGAGGTCGACCATTGATGGAGTAAGTATATGGGATTGGTGAGCGAGAACGTGTAAAAGTAATACTTTTGCACTTGGTGGTATTAAATTCTAGGTGATTACGCTCGCTCCACTTAACTACATTGTCGATGTCCCTCTGTAGTGCTTCGCAATCAGCAATATTTCGGATACCCATGAACAATTTTACATCATCGGCGAACATGAGACATCTAGCCGTTCTGACAACATTTGGTAAGTCATTTATCATGATTAGGAATTGCGTAGGACCAAGTGTACTTCCCTGGCTTACCCCAGAGTAGGTAATGTAGGGTTCAGAATGAAAACCAAAGAGTTGCACATATTGGACACGATTGGACAAATAGCTGGAAAATAGCGTTAATAATTTAGGAGTGAAGCCTACATCCGAGAGTTTTCTTATTAATACATCATTGTCGACTCTATCAAAAGCTTTTTTAAAATCGAAGTAAGCCGCATCTACTTGCTTTTTAGTATCCATTTCAGTGACCGCATAGTCTACAAAATTAATATGGTTAGTCGCTGTAGACCTACCCGGTCTGAAACCATGTTGAGCATCACTAAGTTGCATATTTACCTGTGAAGTGATGTAACGATTCAGGATGGATTCGAATACCTTACCAAATGCTAACAGAACAGCTATAGGCCGATAGTTCTCAATGTTTAACTCGGAACCACCCTTGGGTACAGGAGTTACCCTAGATATTTTCCATTGGGATGGATATGTTGCGGTACTGAGAGCCAAATTAAAGATATACAATAACGGCTGCTCCAACACATTAATGCAGTCTTTAACCAAGAAAGCAGGAATACCATCAGGGCCCGCGGATGATTGACATTTTAGTCGCCGTACTGCAAAAATAAGTCACGTGAGGTAATACAATTTATTGCAACGCGATTAGAGCAAAAAGAACTGCTAGTGTCACGCTCAGCGTCAACAGCTGATAATGTAGGGCTGGTGTGTAAAAATACCGATTTAAAATAATTAGCAAAGGCATTGGCAGCTTCTATTCCACTAACAAGATTACCATCATATTCAAATTTCTTAACAGAGTGCCTATTGCACTGTTGGTCTTTCACGAATTTCCAAAACCGTTTAGGATTGAGTTTTATTTCTGCTTCTGTTTGATTAATGTAATTATTATTAGCTATATCAACGAGCTCTTTTACTCGAAGTCTGTAGAATTTAAACATTTCTTTATTATATTCCAAATGTAATTCTTTAAATTTTTTCAAATGGTAGTATTTGTACTGTATATACTTTATTATCTCTGACGTGAACCAAGTGGGATACTGATAACGCGAATTGGAAGCTAATTTTTTGCGTGGAACACACGTATCAAAGCATGAACCCAATATACTGTAAAAAGTATTAACAGCTGAATTAACGTCAGTGCACTTATATATTTCATCCCAGTCAACTAAAGACAGGGAATCATACAACAAATAGTAGTCAGCCTTCCGAAAGTTCCACTCAAGAGGCATATCATAATCGTGGCATACCTGTGAAGACGACTCACGCGTCGCAGCAGTTACAAAACTAACGCAGACCGACAGCGGCGGGTGATAAGCGTCTGCGACTACCACAGGTTCAATCTCACTACTTACGTCAACCCACTCAGAGTCCAGATTGCTCAGCACCAGATCTAACATACCACCATATTTATTATATATATTGTTATGCTGTTGTAGTTTACAGAAGCTAGTCATATAGTTAAAATGCATTGTTATATTCTGACTACAAGAGTTCAAATTGAAATCTCCTATAATTACTGTATCTAATTTTGGGTACTTTGTTATAAGATTTTCGATTACAGTGAAGGTATTACAATATATTTCATCTTTCGAATTAGGTGGTATATAAAGAACACAACACAATAATTTCTTATATTTCATGGTCACTATGGCAATAATAAGTTCCATGTCATTAATATATCCGTCTACATCAACTACTTGCTGCACCTCGTACAAGTCCCGGACAGCCAACAAAACTCCTCCCCATCCTACGTCGCCAGTTCGGTCGCGACGCAAAACGGTATATCCCGGTGGGAACAATTCCGAATCATATATGCTGCTTACTAGGAATGTTTCAGTGAAAGCGAATATATCAGCTGATTCTTCAAGAATAGATTTTTTGCAATGATCTAGTTTAGAACGGAGTCCTCTAACATTTTGATAATAAAGTGAGTAGGTTTCATATTTTACTTTACTGTTAGACTTGCGCTTGCTTGCGAAATCCACTACGCCATGGCTTTATATAAACATCTTCTGGCCAGTACTCAGGTAATAAATATTTATCAACATGCTTCGTAGGCACGGTCAGTTTAAAGGATGCATAGTCTCCTCGTGATTTGAGAGTCTCAACGGTACAACTATTTCCCGGACAGATTTTATTTAAGTGCGCTGATATATCTTCAGATGCGGTTCCACTTCGAACGTAATATAGATGTAAATAAGATTTACGTTCGGCCGGTAACAACAAACATGCAGTTGAGCCTGGAGTGGCGGTGCCGCGAGTAATGTTAGTTGGAGCCATACGACGCGGGCGCCTCGGGTTTTCTTCAATCTTTTCGCTAGCAGAATGTTTATCGTTCAAATGTGCGCTAGCGCGAGACATAGCCGCTCCGTCTAGTAGTTTGTGCGGCACAGGCGGTGTAGGAGTGCTCGGCGTGATGGGTGCGCTGTGGCTCGTCTCGGCTCGGGCGCGCTCGGCTATTACGGTTAGTTCAGAAGACTCAGGGCATTGTAACGAAGGAATGGGCGAATGGTTCCGTCCTCCTTTGCCCTTACGAACATTTGCGGAGAGTGCCGATTTGGCCCGAATACGGGTGTCCCGGATTTGCCGCTGTGGAGGATCTGATGCTTGACTTACACTTCTACCCTCATCTGCTTCAATATTTATTTTTGTTGCCGTTTTATCACAACTATCACTAACACAAACCAACTTCTTAATTAGATTATTTTGCTCAAGAATAATCTTCTCCAACGATTCCACTTTATTCTGAAGGTTCAGAACAGTTTCACTGAGAACACGAACTGTAGCTTCTAAAGATTTAACTGACATTTCGAATATTAATAATTAAATAAACACGGAGCGTTTAGCGAACAACCTCCTGCCACGGCGGTGCGGGGGGGATTCATGTTTTTAACTTCAAAAATGACGAAGTTGCATACTATGATAAAACGCCTAAATTAACCCTTTAAGGGATGATTTTTCATATAAATGTGTTAAAGTTAACTTTTATTTATTACTATAAACTTACATGAAAAATTTCATATTTATAAAACTAAAACTGACAAAGTCGGCTTGTATGAAAATGACTTCTAACCCCTATTTTTACACTTAGGGGATGAATTTCCAAAAATCCGTTCTTAGCTGACGTCTCCTTAGCATAAACTATCTCCCTGCCAAATTTCATCATAATCGGTTCTGTAGTTTCTGAGATTTTTTGTTTAATCAGTGTATCTCTTTTCAATTTTATATATATAGATGGCAGAACAACGTTTGTCCGGTCAGCTAGTATAATTATAGATTATTAATACGAGTTGGTTAATTTATTGATAGTTTTGTTAAAACAATATGTTTCACTATTTTTTTCTGTCTCCTTGAATATGAAAAATAAATAAAATCGCTGACACGGTATCTATACTTTGACCTGCTTCTAAGGGCGTACTCGGAAGTATTTATCAAAAGTCTTAGAGTATATACCAAGATGCACTTTCCTGGAACGATAAATGGCTCAGACTCACATCGCCTGCCTCCGTAACTCACTTATTCTAACCCGTGTTCAGACTTGTTCGCAACATTCTAGAATAATATTCTCCCCTTGAAGAATGCACCCACATTTATTACGTGGTTTTTCCAGAAAGTGCACAGACGATACGAATACCAACAGGTAAAGAGAAATTATAGTTATATGTTACTTGTAAGTAGCGGTAGTAGTTTTCGAATGTATTAGCGTTCCGTATGTGTAATGAAAAATCTCTTGTTCCTCTAAGAGACTGCTTCGTATGTTTGGATAAGATCAAGGATCAAATATTGATTAATTTTTAAACTGTCTTTACCAAACCAATCTTTGACAACCCATCTGGAGTAATGATTACCATGCCAGACCACCTTGCTTTAAATAAATTAGTTAATGCTTTCGTTATCTATTTACTCAAATCTATACTTTAGTCTAAAAGCGCTCATAGCCCTGCGGCTTGCGTCGATCTTAAGTGATCGACAAAGTTAAGCAACAGCGGGCGCGGTCGGTAGTTGGATGGGTGACCACTAGTGGCAAAAAATTCTTGAGCGTTTCCGTGCTTCGGAGGGCACGTAAAGCCGTCGGTCCCGGTTGTTGTCATATGATAACAGCCGTTAAGCCATGTCGGAGGCTCTCGGGCGGTTTGAAAACTTTCGACACTCGGGTTGGCCAGTAACCCCTCCACCAATCCGCACTGGAGCAGCGTGGTGGAGTATACTCCAGGCCTCTTCAAGAGGAGAGTCCCGTGCCCAGTAGTGGGCCATTAATGGGTTGAAGTCATACTTTAGTCTAGGGCCTTAGTTCCTAAAGTGGTCCTGAGATTGATTCCCGGTGAGGTGATAACTTGGATGATGAGTTTGAATTTCTGTTCCCGATCTGGTGTATGTCGTCTTTGACACCCACGTCACAGGGAATCCTAGTGTGGGCTATGAGTGTGTAGCATTATTTATTATTATTTTTTAGTAAGACACAACATTATTTCAATTAGGTAAATGGGAACTCATGACAATGCATTTCTAATTTCTAATTTACCTCAGTGCAGGAAATAGCATCCTCCAGTGGGTTCTCTAATTATTCAAACCGTAACTCAAAGTGTAACTAAGTTGCGAGTCGACGTAACAAACAACTAAACCGATTAAGAAATATAATCCCAACTGTGAGTACAGCACCCAATTGCAAGTTAACGTTAGTTAAGTTACCATTACTGACCATAATAGATATTTTAGTTGTTCTGAAGATAAATGGGAACATTTCGACGGCTCCTACGCATAAGATCGTATGCAGAAAATGGCAACTTTACAGTATGGGCATTTAAAGTTTACTTTTGTCATTACTCGAAAATGAGAAGGAAATTTGAATTTAAATCAAGCTTATAATTAGTAGTGCCTTAAGTAATCTTTAAACAAATATCATTGATAGAAAATGAATTGTAATTTAATGAAAAATACTAAAATTACATACTTATGACTTTATGCGTAGGGATGCAAGAGTTATGTTATTGAGTTACGACAAGTTACGACGATATGCGTACAGTAAAATTTCCTTACCTTCAAGTTACGCCGGGTTACTTTGGGGTTTATTGGTTTACAAATACGATTAAAAAACGATATTAAAAAAACTAACTTATTTATATGATAACAAGAAAGTTCCGCAGTAAACAAAGCGTGAATATAACAAATAAACTAGAAAGGAACATTATAAACATGTCGCGAGAATTAATTAATCTACAAATTATTAGATGAATCGATATCCATATTTTCTTCGTTCATCGTATTGCGTGTGTTTGGCAATTTTTCATAATACTTTGATTTACATAATAATACATAATACATAAGACTTTGTAAATCCTCATATTTGCAGTTATACATATATCGGTGAGGCCATGAATCTCCAGTGAAGGTCCAGGGACGGACCTCTTTATTCTACAGCGCTTGCCTGATGCAGAGGCTGGCATATAAGAAATGTCATGTCATATTTAGATTAGGGAATTGTCAAGAATGTAGAACAGATTATTATTGATCACGTAGTGTTGAAGTACTTTGGAATATTGATGTGAATGTTAGGAGAACTGGAAATATATCATGGTGCAAAGTAAAAGGAATATCATTTCATAACCAATACCATAGAATACCTCCTTCTGCTACATCAGAAGTGATGGACGAAACATGCCCACAAATCGGAAAATAAATGAGGAATGACACTAGTTCGGATGACATTTGAAGAAAATTTTGCAATGAGAAATGAAACAATACAAAACGCGATGAAATAAGAATGTGGAAGTTCATAATATAATCGACGTGGACAATGCAAAACGTAGTGATGCGACTCAGTGGAGCTAGAGTTCATATAAACCAAGCCATCCAATGTGTCATGATGACCGAAGGAGTATGGATCGCAGATAAGTAGCCTTAGTCTAGCATCAAATGTGTTATCATACGAGTAACCTGATATCATACGAGTCAAATTAACCTTATTTATTTTTCAGTTGCGGAAAATCGATAAGACATGAAATAATGATCTACCACGTGAAACCAAGAGACCCAGGAGCTAACACTGAAACCGATGGTTTGCTTGGAGACATGTCTGCTGCAAGTGTGAGTCACGTAGAGAAACTATGGTCGGTCTGGTAGTATAGTAAAAGAAGGTTTAATGATGATGATATGATGATATCGATTTAATGTGTCGCAACAATGGCTATTGTAAAAAAAAAGTGAGAAAAAATAAAGAGGAAAGTAAAAACAGAGGTAAAAAAAATAGTACCTACTAAAAAAAAAGTGTAAAAAAGAGTGAAAAAAGAGAAAAGTGAAAATGAAAGGTAAAAAAAGAGTACCTAGTAACAAAATGGAATTACAAAAAAAAAATTGAGTAAAAAAAAGATGTAAAAAAAGGTGTCAAAAAAATGAAAAAAAAGGAAAGAAGTGTGAATAGAGTCCGGGCCAGCATAGAACTGAAGGGGCGATGTACCTGAAGAGTCTTGGAGAGACTGGGCCAGGAGTCTGCAGGGTTTAAACCGGACCAGACGACAATGACATAATTGCGACGTTTCTTAGAGTTTTATGAACCAGATTGGTAACCAAATGGCCAGACCATAGTTCTCTCCACTATGTTTTAAGTGTCCACATTTAAAAAATATCAGACTTAATGAGCGAATTATTCTTGACTATAAACTAATAATGATGAATGATAAAAATGAATATGAGTGAGGTTAATGTAGTCAGAATAGCCGAGCAAAATACTGTTGAGATTATTTTTTACAGAATTCTTATTATCCACACGAGGCCGTGCGGGTCGTCAGCGATGGCCGCGTGAGTGAACACAAAAACAACGTGTTTCTGACCCAGCAGTTAGAGCAGACCACATGCTTTGATCCAGTGACGACGTACCAAGATAAATTAAACGCGCACGAGGACGAGCGCACGTCAGGATAGCCGTATCGGTGAGGCCATGAATCTCCAGTGAAGGTCCAGGGACGGACCTCTTTATTCTACAGCGCTTGCCTGATGCAGAGGCTGGCATATAAGAAATGTCATGTCATATTTAGATTAGGGAATTGTCAAGAATGTAGAACAGATTATTATTGATCACGTAGTGTTGAAGTACTTTGGAATATTGATGTGAATGTTAGGAGAACTGGAAATATATCATGGTGCAAAGTAAAAGGAATATCATTTCATAACCAATACCATAGAATACCTCCTTCTGCTACACATACAATAACTTTTTGAAATTATAAAAATCTGTAATACTCATCTCAATCACATTATAATAAGGCGTGTTAACTTTGGACCTTCTTACTAATGCATACCATTGTTCTGGCGTATATATGAGATATTTTTTTGAATTTCGAATAGACTACTATAGCGTGAACAGAATCTGCTTCATTTTGAGTATGTCCTCGCTCTTAGAACAAATGAGTTATTGTTACACCATATTTTTAGGAGCATAAGTATAAAATGAAAACACAATACAATTTTGGTTTTGCCCAGCACAATTACCTGACCAAAAAATGAATTCCTTACCGCCGTCTTATACTTTAGTCTCAATAAGTTTAAGCAGACAACTTAATCTCTGGCCACATGCAACAATATGCTTCTTTACTGGCTAGATCAAAAACTGTAACATTTGGGACCGATAATTTTATTTTATAATAAAATAAACCAACATTTCCATGAGGACAATTCTGAATTTATTAAAAATCGAAGCATGCTGTAATTGTTTTTAAAGTTTTATCTTTTTCCTTTAAATTTCTTGCTAATTATTTTGATATCCTATGTTTTTTTTTGTTTATTAATTTCTTCTTCTGTCATATTATTTTTATTTACGTGTAAACATAATATTCGTTACAAATATTCTGCTTGGATTTGTAAAATAAAAAATATTTAATCTTTGATTTATAATACCCCAATATTGTCGTGCTGATTTAGCTTTTTTTGTTATATTTTTACTACTACACCACTCATTATATAGAGAAAACATATTTGCAAACCTGAGTCGGCTATTTAAGTAAAGTTTTGTAGACTTTTTGCGCACATAGTGTGTGTTTACTCCTGGTTTAATCTCTTCATCTATGATAACACCTCTCGAACCGCCACGATGGTCTGGGGAAATAGATTCCCTACCTGAAAACCACTTCGACATGGCCGTATTAACTGTTCGCTCTCCTATAGAGAGAGTATTGAGGAACATCGTCTTACATACCAAAACAATATTAGGTTTATCTGAATTAGGCTCTGTTCTTGCTAAGGAATATTTCCAAGTTTTCTTACGTCTAGATTCAGCCTTTGTACTATTGTTGGATTAAGTCTTGATATAGCTAGTTTTATATAAATTATTTAGTGCTAGTCGTACTTCTTGGGAAATTTTCTGACATCATTAAGTACAATTACCGCTCCCAGTCAGGGATTTCTCGACCATTGACTCGTACAAATTCCAGTTATGCTCGGTTTTCAGCTAAACAGGTGATTCTAAAAAAGATATAATATCATTTAATTAACCACCACAACTTATTAATAGCACAGAATATTAAATTTATTTATGATTTTAGCAAATAAAAAATTGCATAACGTCTTATTTAATATTGAGTTCGAAGCATAACGTTGTATGTTCTACATACGACTATAAGAACACAGATTTTTTTATTTAATAACGACGCATGTAGTCGTAAGTAGTAGTTACGGCCCTTACCTTCAACGAAAAAACAACGCATAACGTCGTAACTATAACATTACGACGTTATGCGTGGAACTAGATTAAAATTATAAATATCGAAAAAAACACTTAAATATAATAATAAATCTAATCATATATGCTTGTATTGCGATATGATTTCTAACTATTTAATAAAAAAACAATCAATTATTAACCAGAACTTACCAGTTTGACTGGATTCATTAGAAGGTATTTTTTTTCATTTTTGTTAAGTGCTAATTTTAAAATTCTTGATGATCGTAAGTGGTTCATTTTGATTATAATAATGTAATACAATCAACATATCACAACTCACTTGATATCATAACGTAAAACACTTCAGAATTCATATTATTTACAAAATAAATGTCATACTTTATTGCGTGCTCCGTCAGTGACATACGACGGCCGTAACTGCCCTTGATTGGTCTCGCACGAACCAATAGCACCACGCATATCGTCGTATCGTGAAATGCAACTATATGCGTGGTAACTTTCAAAATATACGACCATAAGCGTTTCTAAAACTCGTTAATTAAAAGTAATATTAAAATTCTGATTTCAGGAATTTATAAAACTCATATACGTAATTACGATAGTGTAAAATATGGATTTTCAATAAAAATGGCGTTAAGACCTTATGCGTTGCACCCGTCGATTTGTTTGCACAAAGATAAATCTCACTCTAAATGCATAGGTAAAAATTCTCCATTCCGTCTGTCCGCGTGAAGGTGTAATGGCCGCTAGGGCCAACTAACACTACGCATTTGCAAAAAGGCTTAATTTCGTTATGGATAAAAATAAAATAAAACTTTAATTATTTTAAAACTTTTTTAAATACGACCAAAACCACCACGTATCAGCGTATCAGCTATTTTAACGTGGTCGGTTTTATAAAACTTACAATGTAAAACTTACCTACATTGTAAAATTTTTATAAATCATCATAAAAATTTTACACTGCAAAAACATTTTATACTGCAAAACCATATATTATTTAGAAATGTACGTAGATAGAATATTATACAGTTTTGATAGTATGATGTAATTTACTATGTTAAGTGAATTGTATTCGCTATAACGATGTCCCAATAGTTTAATCATGTAATGTATGTTATGATAAGTATTGTTAGCCAAAACATGAAGTGAATTTGAATTATGCGATTAGGTTTAATGTAATAATTTGAGCTAATTTCGACAATTTGTGAAAATAATTCTCACCATTGATAGCGACCTCGCTTTACCGAGGAAATAATGTTGTACTCAATAATAGTTATCAAATTCAAAATCATTTATTTATGTGGAAATTACTGCCATATTTGTGAATATTTTTTTAATCTTTTTTTTCATTTATTTCAGAAAGATTTGTCATGAAGGAGAAGGGATGATAGGTTTACCAACAGTTTTACAATGAATAAATTAAGGGAGACCAATAGTGAAAAAATAGTAGGTGGTGATGATGATAGTAATGAATCCAATGTTGAAATCACTTGCCTATCACTCTCATTAAAAAAAATGATATGATGATGAATAATTACAAAAAAGTAGTCCCACCATTCCCTTGAGGTCACAAGTTGGTGTGACGGTAACACAACATTGCTTTTATGTTAAAAGCTGGCATACAAAACCATGGCTCAGAGTGACATACTCTCAAGGGAGTTTGGTTATGGGTTTTAATCGATGACACTCAGAGGGAGATGGTTGTGTATCATATTAATGTTTAGCATTTGGCATGGCTCTGATTAAGATGTAGTAGTAGATATTATATTGACTTTGCTTTTATAGGTATGTGTTAACAAAATTAAGTCATGGTGAGAATTTGAGAAAGACTATTTTGGCGTTCGTTGCATGAAATTTTATAAAAATCTCGTAACTTTAAACGTTTTGATTACTTATAATCACAAAAGTAACGTGCAGACAACATTTGGTCTGAGATTTAATAACAAAACAATATTAATCGCACCGTTTACAAGTGAGCAAATTCTCAAGTCCCACAGTTTTGTTATCTCCCCAATGGGGGAGCGATGGCGCAGATGGTCGACTGATATTACCACCTTGAGTGCACCCGGTGATGTTAGTGTAACTTGAATCGGTAATCAATATGTTATGGATCGACTATGAGCTCGACTATGAGAAAATCTTCCTGAAATTTCTATACTGTTTCGACTTTATACCAGTGTTTTTTCAATGGACGAAATATGACCCTAATGGATGCCATACAATACACGATCAAATGTACTTGTCAAGTCTGCAGTTTGACTTGTCAAAGAACAATGCCCAACTGCCATACATCGTTTTATTTCATTTTCAACTTTAGCGTCTTAAAATAAAAAAATTTGTAAAAATCGCCGCTTTAATTTCTGAGCTTAGATATATAAGAATTTTCAACAGACACACCCCAGAACCAAAGTATTTTGAGATTGAATTCTTATAAACATTGAGTCATAGAGTAGGGGAGACTTACGGCTGCCTGTAATTTTTACCATTATTTTTTTTTTGATTGACAACCGGAAATGGAAATTTGACATCATTACATTTGTCATACCAACATTTATAACGAAATTCTGTCTGTAATATTGGCCAGAAGTCTCCCTATATCTTGCTTGATACAAGCTATGTATCGAAGTGAGTGCCCGAATGAAAATGGACATTGTTGACATCATTGTTATTATAGTCAATTCATCACTTATTTATAAAATTATTTTACGCTGGGTAATACGGGTACAGGTATTAATTTTAAAATACGTAAAAAAATAATTGAATTGCTCGGTATAACTGATGTTTTAAGACGCTAACAAAAATATAAAATAATTTTTGGGCACTGTTCTTTGCATTTTGACTTGACGCGCCATCCAGGTTGTATGAGATTACTATATGACCAGATAGCTTACCGTGGCCATACACGATCAAGTATCCTGGATGCCGCGTCAAGTTTGCTTGACGCTTGATCAAGTACCTACATTATGATCGTACAAATTTGTGGAAACATGAATTGGCGTATTTCGAACATTTTTAACCCCCGACCCAACAAGTGTAATAAGTTTGACGTAGGTAGGTACTAGGTACCTACTGTGTCTCTGTGGCCTAAAGGAATGGAACAATTATGAAGTAGTTTCTTTTTGTTTGAAAGTTGACGTGATTGAGATGGTTCTTAGCTATAGCACAGAAGACATAATAGGCTATGTTTAGTGGAAATAAAACTGTCGGAGGTTTTTTAATTCCAAAATTTATAGATTCTTCTCTTACATTCGTTACTATTATAGTATATTATAGACAGTTACTAACTTCACAAATTCGCATTAGAGTAGCTAGTTATTGAGTAGCTAATGAGGTTCACTCCCGGCTTCCTTATTTAAAGAGCTTCTTGTTTTGCAGACTACAATTGCTTACTTTGAAACCAACAAAGTTATTGCATCGAGTCACACGCTCTAATCCTAGTATGCAGGCACTAGTGATGTGGCTTGGAATCTTATGATAATTGCTTATTCAAGCTTATCAGATTAATCGCATCCGTTAACAATTAATAAGTACAATAAGTAAATAGTAATTAGCACTAACGCGATTGCATCAGCGTAAGATTTGAGTTTAAAGTTATAGGAATGAGGACATAATAACAATGAAAATGTTAAAATATGAATATTTAATATTTTTTTTATTATGTTATAATACATAATTTGCCTACGCCTTTTCTACGGATAAGTTGAAAAAATTATCAGAAGACGGAAATCTAAGTGAATTTTATTAACTTTTGTTTTGCGTTTTCTGAACACCCGCCAAATGCTCATAATTATATTCACAAAAACTACATATACATTTAATGATTAGACCGAGAGCATAGTTGGAAAATTCAGCATTTCAAATGAAAGCGTAAAGAGCTGAATATAGATATTTTGTATTCAACGAATTCATTACATGAAGCTTAATATCTAATTAAGATCATGTTATGTATGTAATATATACATGTATATATGTGTGTGTGGCTGCGTCCACCATCTTGTCTGTTGCCTTAGCAACGAATAAACAGTGCGTTGGTAACCAGCTTGCGTTTCACTTCTTACGATATCTATCTGCATATTTAACAGTGGCGACGATTTACCCGCGAGTGTGAGAAATAAAATTACGATGTCTGGTGTGCAATTTGGGGTTATAAACATTTTTGACCACAATACACAGACGTGGAAAACATATAAAGGTCGGTTGAACCAATATTTTATTGCCAATGACATTGACGAGCAGACAGATCGTACCGGAAAGAAAAGAAAAGCGATTCTCCTCAGCGCACTCAGCGAGGGCACATATAAACTGGCAACGGATTTGGCGCTGCCTAAAGAGGTCAACGATGTGCCCTACGAAGACTTAATAAACCTTCTCGACGGACATTTTACTCCAAAGCGAGTAGGGTTTGGCGAGCGGCATAATTTTTACGCCGCCGTACAACAGATGGGGGAGTCACACACGCAATGGGCAGCGAGGTTGCGAGGGCTAACAGCATATTGCGGGTTCTTAAACGTTGAAGAGGCGCTCCGTGACAAGTTCATCATGGGGATGCGGCCAGGACCTGAAAAGGAGAAGCTTTACGCACAAAACCTGTCCGACCTCACGCTGGCAAAGGTCGTGGAGTTAGCGGAGAACCTGAACTGTGCCCGCGCAGCAGCGGCAGCCGGTGCCGGCTTAGCCGACAGCGCCGCGGCCGCCCCACAAGTGTTCAAAATCTCGGACAATGGAAGCAGTGCGAGAAAAATAAAGTGTAGTGTGTGTGGTTTTACAAATCATAAAGCGGTAGAGTGTAAATATAAAATGTATATATGTAAAAAATGTAACGTTAAAGGTCATCTTCGTAAAATGTGCCCGAAGGTGAATTACGTGGAGATGGAAGCCGGCGGTGACGAGGGTGACGATGACGGTAACATTTTTTATATCCGTTCAGTTAGGGGAGAACCCATGGTGGAGACTATTTCGATAAATAATACTTCGTTGCAGTTTGAAATAGATAGTGGCTCTGCTGTGACCGTTATTTCTGAGGGATACTACAACGCTAATTTCAGGAAGGTACCGTTATCGATTACACGTAAACAGCTGATGACGTATAACGGTAGGAACATTGTGTGCTTAGGTACCATACAGCTACCTGTATGTTACGCGGGGCAAACGCATGTTATTACTTTATACGTTGTACGCGACGGCGGGCCGCCGCTTCTAGGCAGGGATTTTATATCAAAATTTAGCTTGCAATTGACGCCGGTTCATTTTTGTCAAAAAACGGACACGAATATCGAGCAGTTGCGGGAACGTTACTCTCAATTATTCTCCGATAAACTAGGAACTTTCAACAAATACAAAGTTAAAATATTGTTGAAGGATAATACCAAACCGGTTTTTTACAAAGCGCGCCCCGTAGCCTTCGCGTTACGTGAAAAGGTCGTCCAAGAAATAGACAGATTAGTAGATTTAAGGATATTAGAGCCGGTGGAGCATTCCGCGTATGCGTCACCGGTAGTCCCGGTGTTAAAACGAGACGGTTCTGTCAGGTTATGTGCAGACTATTCGGTAAGTATAAACAAACAGTTACTAATCGACCAGTACCCGCTCCCCACCATTAATGAACTGTTTTCAAAACTCCACGGAGGTCAACAGTTCAGTAAGCTAGATTTATCCATGGCATATAACCAGTTCATGTTAGACGACGAGTCGAAGAACATAACCTGTATTAACACAAGTCGAGGGCTGTATAGGTTTAATCGTCTGGTGTTTGGATTGGCCAGTGCGCCGGCGATATTTCAGCGCGCGATGGAGGGGTTGTTGACGGGGCTCGATGGAGTTCTTTGTTTATTAGATGATATTTTAGTAACTGGGAAGGACCGGACCGAACACATGGAAAGGCTAAACGCCGTTCTGTCGCGGTTACAAGATGCAGGGTTGACGTTACGAGAAGATAAGTGTAGGTTCTTTGAAGATGTAATTAGTTATCTCGGATATATTATAACTAAGGAGGGATTGAAAAAGTCCCCGGAAAAAATTAAGGCTATGGTTAAGGCGCCCGTTCCGACTAATGTTGCTCAGCTTCAGTCCTTTCTAGGATTAATTAATTATTACAGAAGCTTTGTACCGAACGCATCCAGCATATTAAGCCCTTTGTATGAATTGTTAAAAAAGGGTTGTAAATGGAACTGGAATGAAGTACATAACGAGGCTTTTGTGACAATTAAAAAGATTATGACGTCGGATCAAGTTTTGGCACATTTCAATCCAAATGCCAAGTTAATTTTAACCGTAGACGCGTCACCAAATGGGTTAGGGGCTATTCTGTCACAAAGGGAATCGGATGGCGAGGAAAGACCGATCTCGTATGCGTCTCGCACCTTAACCTCGGCCGAGAAACGATACGCTCAAATTCAAAAAGAAGCCACTGCAATTATATATGGCGTGCGACGGTTCCATCAATATTTGTATGGTAGATCAGAACCGTTTATCTTACGAACTGATCACAAGCCTTTACTATCTATATTTGGTCCTTATAAAGGAATACCTGAGTTGTCAGCAAATAGGTTGCAAAGGTACGCTTTATTCCTAAGCAGCTACAACTACACTGTTGAGTACATACGTAGCGCCGACAACAGTGCCGATTATTTGTCTCGTGCGAGTTTACCTGCAGTCGCGGTTCCCGACGGCGAGTGCACGTGTACCGAACAGTGCCGGTGCGAAGTACCGACCGACCGAGCGACATATGTTTGTTTCATGGCCGACGGTAGTATGCCGATAACGTTAAATCAGTTACGTGAAGAAACTCAGAAGGATAAGATTCTTAAACGAGTAACGGATTTAATATTGACAGGGTGGCCGCGAAATTGCAATGACGCGCAGTTAAAACCATATCACTTGTGTAGATCTCAGTTATCCTACGAGAGTGGCTGCGTTATGCGGGGACACAAGGTTGTTATTCCAGTAAGTTTACGAGAAATAGTTTTAAAAGAGCTACATTCATCACACTTAGGCATCGTCAAAACGAAAGCTGAAGCCCGCTCCCGATTTTGGTTTCCTGGTATTGACCAGGCGCTAGAGCGAATGATAGGGTCATGCGAGGTCTGTATACAGCTACGGCCCTTGCCCGCCCGTGCCCCGCCCGCTCCTTGGGAATATCCATCTCATTCATTCCATCGAATTCACATCGATTTCTTAGGTCCAGTTTACGGTTGTGTATATTTAGTAGTAGTCGATGCGCATACCAAATGGGTTGAAGTCTATACAATGAATAGCAATACGACATCAGCTGCAGTAATTGCAAAGTTATGTGATTTTATGTCCCGGTTTGGGGTTCCAAAAACGATTGTAAGCGATAACGGTACAGCTTTTTGTTCATTGGAGTTCGAAACGTTTTGTGCAACCAACGGTTGTTCCCACCTCACTTCACCGGTATACCATCCGCCTAGCAACGGCCAAGCCGAGAGTTTTGTTAAAGTTGTTAAAAAGGGAATAAAGTCGTGCCTTATGTCGTGTCACACTGTAAGAGATGCATCAATAAAATTACTTAAATATTTAATGGACTATCGGAACTCCGTTCATACCACCACTGGGTTGTCTCCAGCTGAAATGGTTTTCGGTCATAAATTGAGGTCGCGATTAGATTTAATCAATCCGCAGTCATCGTCACCGTCGTCACCGGCGGTATCTGATCGTATACATGATCAACAGTGTATGCAGTCTGAACACCAAGGGAACAAAACTACGAGAACCTTTAAAATTAATGATATTGTTCTTTATAAAAAATACAGTTGTAAAAATAATAGTAAATGGAGTAAGGGAGTAATTGTAAGGAGAATAGGGAAAGTTTTATATTTAGTAAAAGACATTGTCACTTCCGAACATCTTAAAAGGCACGTAAACCAATTAATGTTATACAATGGTTATAGTAAAAATCAGTGGGACAATGTACATGACAGCACCACAGACGTGTGGGGAACTGAGTCGGTCCCGCCGCCATCGCCGCCGCCACCGTGCACCGTACCCTCAACACCTTCCGTTCCGAACGAGGTCGAATCTCCACCGGGTTTTACATCACAACTTGTGGCCCGGGGAAGGAGAGAAGAATTGTATGAACCGGGCTCAGATACCGAGGATGCAAATGAGTACCACAGTGAGCATCCAGTTGCTACAAGGGGCTCACGCGAGTTGGACATCACAACTGGGGAAGTTATAGAGATTTCTGATGACGAGTTTCATGCGGTTGAGGAGCATACCCAGGATTCCGACTCAGTCGCTGTAACTATGTGATTGATGTTGAGCGTTCTTATCGTTTAGCATGTTGTTACATTTCATTATATATTTAGTTAGTAGTATTATACTAGGGGAAGGAATGTTATGTATGTAATATATACATGTATATATGTGTGTGTGGCTGCGTCCACCATCTTGTCTGTTGCCTTAGCAACGAATAAACAGTGCGTTGGTAACCAGCTTGCGTTTCACTTCTTACGATATCTATCTGCATATTTAACATGTCTTAATAATACGTTGAATAAAAATTTACAAGAACGTAAAATTTTCAGTTTTAGTTTGGGAATGATCAAATTGTTTCTTTTTTTCATAATATCATAGTAACTAAGGAATATTATTTCGCTGACAACATTATCTTAGCTTTCTAAAAATAAATAAATTTAATTTAATTTCAACCAGATGTCTAATGCTTAAAAAACTAAGGTTAAATATTGTAATTTTGTGTTCTATAAGTACCTAATTACTCTAGGGACTAAGAATCTTTTGTAGGGACAAAGAATAATATTCACATGTTTCTTGAACATTTCTATAAGTTTCTACATTTCTATAATTTCTATATTCATAAGTCATAAACTGAAGGATGAAAGTAGATATTTACACGTAGTCTCCCAAAAGATCACTGACACTTACTTCGAGACACTCCTTCATAACACGAGCTACGAACTGAATACACGAAATTTAAAAATTTTATTCCGCTCAATTTTCCATTGCTCTCAAAGTAAGTAAAGTGTTATGAGTGTGGGATTCAAAGTTTTACAATTTTTCCAGCTTTAAAAGCGTGCACTTCTGGCCCGAAGATCTCAGCGCGGCCAATACATAATATCAAAGCGAAGTCGAAGTTCAGCTATATTTCATGTTTAAAACTTTTCATAAGTAAGATTGGAAAGCCCCAGAGTTTGCGCCGCTGACTCGGGCGTTGCCGTTGTCGGACTCGTATGCGGACAGTTCTAAATGTATGCAGGATTCTATTTAAATAGTCACAGTTTACTGGTTGATATTGTTCGGAGATAACATTTTTACAGTGTTGATATAAGATTTTTTTAAAGAATTATTGATGCGTAATTATGGTCGTTATATGCAATACTATGAGTATAACAAAGCCAATGCCAAGAAAATAACAAAGAACTATAACTATTTTGAACATTCAGTTTTAGCAAAAATCGCTTTTAGACTTACGAAGTGAAAAGAATTAAGTCGTAATTAATTATGCTTACTTATTTTAAATTATCGTTATTTTAAAAATATTTATGGCAAATACATACTTTGCGGCTTATTTTTAGAAGACTAGCTTACATCAAGTCTGCTTTCTGGTAATTATATTATTTGTTCAGTGACTTAAATTTGTGGGTTTGTGAAAGAAAGCATCGTAGAATTTATTTTAATATTGAATCATCGCAGAATGACTTCAATTCGATATATGTTGCCTTGCCTATCTGTTTAAATGCTGTATGGTACAAAACATTCAATTAGTCATAAGAGATCGAGGGTTAACCCCGGAAACTGGTATCTACTCTCGATCGGATTTATTGCACCCTCAAGATGACACATCTGAAAATCCATGCCTCGTCATATCCGTTTTGCGTTGCGTTACATTCAACGATTTTTATTGAAGAGAAAACTTCTTTAATCGCTTCGGGTATTTTTAGATCGGATGAAACCATACAGTTCACAACATATCATATTTTAATTGACACCTATCTGTGGCGCAATCTCTGAGAGAAGTACAGAACTATAGCTACATACTACGTACTAATATCAAGATTTAAGTTTACATATACTTTACGAGGCGTTGGCAGCCATTTATAAAAATGTAATGAATAAATAAGTTGAATCCTAAAAAAATTTTTTTTTTAAACGCTTTTATTTTTTCAATAATGTTTAGTTTATAAAATTAGCTACAAGTTGTGAAAATTTCAAGTCTCTACGTAAAATAGAACATAGAGAATTATGCGTCTAAAGTCTGAAAATCGTTTTTTTTAATTTAACAACAAATAAACAATGACAATTAGTTTAAAATATGATTTTCGTGTATTGTCATCGGAAATACACATGTCTGCCAAATTTCATCAATTTTCATTAAAGGGAAGTCATTCAAATTAACGTTACAAGATTTGATCCTTTGATGCTTTGATGCTCCGAAGTGAAGCTAAATAAAAGCGTTTAAAAACACTTCAATTTAAAGTATTTTCTGCACAATAAAATATTTCCTGACGATTCAAAAAATACACACGTAATTGTTAAAGTTTTCACTTCTATCGGCACTCCCGGAGCTCCTTATTGTTTTTTATTCTTATATTTTACCTCTTTCTTTTTTGTTACGAAGACAGCAAACGAGCTTGTCACCATCTCCTACCGTCCATGGACATTTATGACCACAGACCACAATAGACAATACGGTATGTGGTCTGTGTCTGTGACAAACCTAAAATAGACTGTAGTCGGTTAGTAAGGCCTGTTGTTAATAAAAATATCAGTAGTTATTTTCCATTGGTAAGAGTTTCTGTGACAAAAACGCTATATAATATAGGTGTTGGGCTTTATATGGAAAAATTTTGGGGTGTGAGCTCCCCATCCAACCTAAAACCTAAAGCCGTGGTAAACGTTGCTGATTTTCCAAATACAACTTAAAGTTAATTGGAAAGATGCCACAACTACGTATGTATCTAAATGTAAGTTCTGGAAAAACTGTTTTTTTCCAAAGGTTGTCTGTCTGGTAGAAATCGCTACTACAATGATAAAGTATCTTATTGTAGCAATTGCTACATCATAGGCTAAGTATAGGTAGATGTACATAATAACATTAAATCGTGTTGTAAGCTTCCGATATCTTGTTACTACTCAAGCGCTTACTATAAAATAGATTAAAAAAGAAAAAAGATCATTTCACCAAAAACTCACAAAATATTTTTTCCTTTTCAATTTACTGCATCCACGCGTCAAGTGAAGTTTTTCATACCAGCGCACTATGAGCGATCTCGTTAACTTCAGATCACGTGCGAAGTTCAAGCACAGCTGCGTTACATGGAAATTGTAACTTATGTTGACTTCAGCACCGTGATAAGCGCATAACTTACGAACTTCGACAACTATCTTCGAGTAATAACGCAGTGGCTAAGGTTTTTATTTGCTAAAGCCGTGTTAAATTATCAAATCATTGAAACTATAAGCACAAAATACATATTAAACTGTTTTAATAGACAGATGGGTTACTTTTCTCTGCAGGTGACTGTACCTTACTATGAAGGAAGCCACAAGGTTAGAAATATCTACGTTATCGTGGTTATTTTAGACAGATCAACCTGACTTAATGAGTCAATCATATGATTTTTAAAATTCATCTTCTAAATTTTATAATGTTAACGGTGACTGACTGACAAACAAACAACTCATAACCGAAATAAGTGGATTTAGAAGCATGAAAGTTCGCTGGGCAGCACTAATTTTTGACAATTAATTATCCCATAAAGTAGTGAAATGGGAGGGCCACATAATAAGATATGCTCACATGTCAGACCTTCGTAGTAGATATACCTAATGGTTTTTTGATATGTTGGATAGATTTATGGTCTAGAATCTAGATGGTTTATGGTCTTAGTTATAATAAATTAGTATGAGTTGAGTCTGTTGCCATGCCATGGTATGTTGACGATAAAATTGTATACTTTTTATTTTCTATACTTTTTTCCATTTTGTTTTTATTTCGTATTAATTTTCCACTCAGAGACAACGTAGAGGGAAAGTAGGCTTATTGTAGGCTTGTTGACTTATATTTTGATAATAGGTCCGTCCCACACAGTATTGCCGATCTCGAATCCAATAAACCAGTATAGAAATAACCTTAAGAAAACAAAGCAAAAACCAAAACAACAAGATTAATGGAAGTTACCAGAGCTCATCATCTGTTAGACTGCTTCATTTATTTATGTGTCATCTTACAAATTACAGCTGCATACAAAAAAGTTGTCGCTGAAACATTTTTCTACATAAATTTTATGGAAACAGAGAACTTGAAGAATGATAGTTTTTGCAATGTCCCTGCAATTAATCACTACTTTCTTCAACCGCAGTTCACTTGTCGATTAAAACAACCGTCTATGTGAAATGTTGGAGAATTGCCAATAGAAATCTCAGCGAAAATGACGAAAACCGATGTTGGGAGAAATTGCTCGGTTTAAATGTTTCAATCTACCGATTCATTACTTTAATTTCATTGTTCTGATTTCTTGTGATACGGTTAGTCTTTGTTTACAAGTTTAATAAAAAATATTCGTCTTCAATGCCCGGTAAAAGAAAAAGTTTTGGCTATTCGCAAATTGATTAAGTGAAGTTAATCTTTGATTTGATTGATTTAATTATTTTTATTATAAATGATAAATTGTGAATAATTGTAATAAGTATTTAGTGATCAAATATCGGTTTTCATTATTTCCCAACGATATAATACAAACAATGGTTAACCTTTTTTATGGGAAAAGCCGGCAAAAGAGCTAACGATCCACCTGATGGTAAGTGGCTATCGTCGCCCATAAACATGAGCAACACCAAAGGCATCACTAATGTGTGTGATGATGGTATTAAATAACAATTAAAATTGAGGGACCCTGCCACCAGCGGGCCGGACTTAGTCGCCTCGATTAGGATTATACGGCTAAAAACACTATTTTTCGATGTTGGTTTATACATGTCACCGGAAAATAATAAGAACCGTAAGTTTATAAATTTCCTAAACTTTCCTAAAATTTCCTAGGAATATAAACGAGACATAAATTGTATTATTTTACGGCCACATTTTCGGAAATTTATCAATCTGCGACGTCTCGTGGTAAATTTATAAACTAACGGATTGCCCATTCGTAAAATTCTAAACGGCTCGACCAACCACAGAAGAGCTTTTAATTTTACGCTTCTTTAAAATACGGAAAATAACACACTGCTCTCTGATTGGTCGATGTTGACAGAGGCGATGCTTGTGTCCATAGACTTAGGTACAATCAGACTTGCCAAAATATACACTATAAATCTATCAGTTTCGATTACCTACCTAACAGTATTTTTACTTTAAAATTATTTAGGTACCTATAATACAGGTTTACTTTTTTACATAATATACTAATAATCCCTACTTAAGGCGAAACACCTCGCCATGAAAAAACAACTGAACTCAAATCAAAAGAAGGATAGGTTAGGTTATGGTTGTCTGATTTTATTTAGGAAAAATAGGAACCCCGCAAAGCGGGGTTCCGTCGACATCTATGGCGAAGCCCCTCGCCATGAAAAAACAACTGAAATCGAAAGAATCTGATTCGCCAACTTCGATTTCGTGTGCAATCATGTCATAGTTTTGGTCATGGCCACTTAAAACTTTCGTAGCTCTGTGGTAAATGTCACTTCGTCAACAAAGGAGAAGGAACACGTAACTTATTCAACCAATCACAGCGCATATGGCGTTTGGTTATTGGTCACTTATTATTTTACGAGTGAGCTCGGTTAGTTTATCAATTTCCGAAAATGTGGCCGTAAAATAATACAATTTATCTCTCGTTTAGAATCCTACGAAAGTTTATAAATTTCCTAGGAAACTTATAAACTTACTAGTTTATAAATTTCCTAGGAAATTTATAAACTTACGGTTCTTATTATATTCCGGTGACATACATACTTTAAATATTTTGTCGAAATTATCTAACTACAATTACGAAGAATTACAACTAAGATACTTTTCCGCTAACCGTATCGTAGTTGGCTGGTACATAATACTTTTAGCATTGTGTAAACTTTTTAGATTTCTAATCTAAAAATAAAAATAAAATAGATACAGTGAAACCAACTTAAATATCTGTGAATTGAAGGGAGGCGCTGTCGGACGCACTGGACCAATCATTGGTTAAAAGTTGAAAATAAATGTGCTCTCAGCAGAAAAATGTATCGTAAAGAATTTCCTACAAGTTAAACAAAGGTCAAAATCTCGAAAAGTGATACTTTTTCTGAGGTAATTGTAGACATAATAATAATGTATAGAGTAAGGTCAAACCCCAAGTTATATTTCCTTTAAGTTTGTTGTGCTACTATTGGAACAACCTGTATATGTTATAACAATTTAAGATAAAAGATAAATAGACAAATTCTATTTTGGGTATATTTTTCAGATAGATATAATGATGATCGCAATTAAACTAAAAAATTAATATTTTAAAAACAATATTAGCTACACAGACATATATCAAGAATAGACGACGCATGTACCTCGAATTGTATGAAAACCAAGCGTGTCACTTTTTTTTGACACATTGTGTTGTCACAAGAATATTTAGTGCTGAAATTCCCCATCCTAGCGATATCAATTCGAAACTGATTCGTTACCGATTCTCGACAACGATTAATGATTCTCAAAATCGATTAATTACCGATTATAATTAAGTATATAGAAAATCGTATGATCGTTTGTAGGCGTAGAATATGTAAAACATAAAAAATGCCTTTGGTTGGTTGTACATAATAATATAGTACTTATAGTGCTTGAATATGACCGAATAAATAGTTTTGTGTTTTATTTAACTTGATTATTTGTTAATTACAAACACAAGCTACAAAAATGTAAAGATAAATAAAGAGATCATAAATATTATGATTGTTTATTATTTGCTTTCAAGAAATTAAATAAATGAAAATTAAAAAAATATTTATAAACATTTCTTTTATGAAAATCAAAACATCATATGGACACATTTAAACTTACCTAAAGTTAAACGAATATTTTTTTTCTAATTAAAAATTCAAAATAAAAAAACAGTACATCAATATTCGGTATTGCGCTTGAAATCAGCCTTCGTTTCTTTTTCGAATCCGTAAAACAGTCATCATTGAAATGAATAGAACATATACGGCTATGTTTTGTTGGAAACCAATCTCTATGCCCCGTCGCTATAATTCATTTTGCTTTAATATTGGGGTCACTTGAAAACCTTTAATTATAATGTTATCATGAATAAAATCACTATACAGAAACATTAATATTGTAATGAAAAATAATTTGCCTGTTAAAAACTGTGTCTATGTAAATCGTATTATTCATTGGTTTTCAAAATCGATTAACATCGAGACCACACCGAGTAAATGAACAACACTATATGCTATATTTTACAGAAACACGACAATATTCACCGTACTACGAAGCTAAGCGACGATTTATAGTAACGATTGTTTTACTTTCATTGCGTGTTCCAGTAAACAAGCCGTATAAATTTTACTACCAAAATCAGCAATGTATTGAGTAGTATGCAGTACACAGTAAGTTAGTGCTTTTCGTTGTAAAACGTGGTAGAAATGCAATAAATATGAAAAAAATTATTTTAAAATAAATTACTTGACAATTTTATAAATAAATTACTTAACGATGAAAACAAATATTTCCTTTACCTCTGCTAACTGTATTTGTAGAATTCCTACAGTTTAAAACGTTACAATTAGGCATTTTTCGTTATTTCAGTTGACATCTATTGCCAATAGCAGTAAAACGCCAACTAAATGACACGGCGCTCAAATAGGATTTAAAATCCTTTCTGTTACACGTGAAATGTATGAACATGCGGCATCTACTCTAGGTATACATACATGTCTGTGATTAGCTACCTATTAATCCTCAATTCCGCACTTGAGCAGCGTCGTGGAGTGCCTATGCTCTAGGCCTAGAGAGAGACCCGAGTCCAGTAGTGGGCTATTAATGGGTTGAAGCCATTACCTATTTCAAGCAATAAGATGTAGTTTCTCGATTCAGGTCGAGACACGAAAACTCCCTAAATACATTAAGTGCTCACGACAGAAATACATTAAGTGGACCTTCTTATTTCAAGCACAAGGATGCTAGTAGATACTTAATGAGTTACCGAATTGAGTCGTATTTACTCAATTTGAACATAGAATTGAGTAAATATCGTTACAGATTTATTTTTAAATATAAATGGTACCTACAAATATTTTATTATCATCCATTTATTAAAAGTAATTTAATATTCACTTGCAATAACTAGTCAATAACTCCAGAAGTTGGTTCTCCATTCTGTTATAACTAACTGATCGGAACTTTGATCAAAATTGCAAAACCTACAAATAGTTTAGGAAGTGAATTATTGCGCTTATGTTCTACAAATTTCCATTTGTTAATTAAATATCTACTCCTAAGTTGCAAATAAAAATTAAGCAGTCAGACTATTATGCTAATTGTATAACATTAATGGGCTAATCTATCCCTTAAGTCCAATTTGCGTTATTTACGTCTTTCAGTTCTTTCATGCGCAAACGTTGCCCCGGAACAAGACCTCACCTCACATACACAATGGCCTCTTTCCAGTTTTTCACACGGCCGCCACAAGACATTCCCTCATAAGCGGCCGGCTGACCTCGTCTTTAGCCGAGAACCACTCCAAGAGGGTGATTAGTTTCGACTAGATCCAGAAATCATTATTAAATCCGCGAAAATCGCTTAACTATTCAATAATCGATTTATATTAATTTATACATTTTGTTTTTCGATATAAATGATCGTAGGTTCAGTGAGCAGAAGATTATGTTTATGCTATAATACCTCTCCGAGCCGCTGTTTCTCTGGTAACAAAGCATCAATCAAAACGCCATAACATCGATTATCGCATCGCTATCGCCGACTCATCGGAAGACGGCGATAAATCTTGTCTCGGATCGAAACTATTTATCTCGCGAGCAGCAATCTACTGCTGATTTCCATTTGGTAATAAATGGCGTGGTTTTTGTTTCTCGTAAGTGAAAAGTTTAGATGTAATGGGATTAGTAATGTGTTGTAGTATTTCAACAGAGCCGAATCTGCACATAATTTTTTCAAAAGTTTGTTTTCAATGAAGGGAAAAATAATGAAAAATTTGAACACACAATTATCAGACGTAAATCACTGAATATATTTGAATTACCTTACATTTCCATATTATGAGTAATCTAAGGCTCGTTTGGAGGATAGTAATTAAAATAAAGAATAATTATTCAATTATTAATTCAATTCAATGAATTAGGTAAAACTTATCCTTAGAAAATAAAATAGGGCATACATGAAATTGATAAACAATCTGAACCGGAGTCATCGTCTATTTGGGTTTTTATTTTGTGGGGTAACCCTAACTAATAGAGTTACATGTTAAAATACAGCTAATACTTAATACGGATGAAAAAGCAAACCCGAGGAAAATGCGGTCCCTTCATCTTCTACTAACCGAATTTTTGTTAATGAAAATGGACCCTGGTTAACCAGTTAATAAACGTACAGGTGATTTAGCGTAAAATACGGGCTACCTTTATTCCAGGGGTTTTAACCTAAATAAAAAACGACGAATTAACCCTTTAAAAACATAATGTTGCTGCCTGCTTATGTTTATGATATGCACGTAAGTTATCTTTGTTGATACATGTTATTAGGTGAAATAAAGATGAAATATCTCTTTCATGATAAATTGTTTGTTAAAACTTCATTTGTTGTAACTTTGTAAATCGCGGGAAAAATCATGGCGGCTAAAAAATGACGTGCTTATCAGTATATTCAGTGATACGTAAATGAATAAAAGATTATTTAATTTAATTTAATTTCATTTCATTTCATTATATCCTTACGTCCCAACACTGATCAAACGCCGTTTTCAATAATCTATCTATCCATTATCTTTGGATAATTTATAATAGTAGGCAAAAAACAAACCATAGATTCTAAGATGTTGTGACTTTTTGGTAAATAGACATAATATTGAGAACGATCGTAAGACTAAACATTTCTAGTCTTGGTGAGAAGTTAAAAGTTTTTTATAACTATTTATACTTAAAAATATTTTAAATAAGTATTAAACTATTTAGTTGATCTCGATGACACTAAACGATACCACCCACACTTCTACATAGACAAGTTTAAAATGTATTTGTTTATGTTCGCCTAAATAACTTTGTAAATTAAATTCAGTAAATACCCCCACGACTCTGCAGCTCTGTAAGAGGCTTAGGAGCTTATAAACTGTTACGAACACGAGGTGTAATGTATGGGGAGAAACATTTGTACCTCCTTCTATTATATTTATATTTTTGGTATTTTCATACTACTGCTTGGCTCTGGTTCGTTTTAGTTGACCCCTGAACCCATTCGTTAAATTACTTATACTAGAATTGACTCGAATTGTAAACTATAGGCTTCCTTAGGAGAAACCAGCAGTAAATATAATTAATGGAATTGCATCAATCTTATCTATACAATATTAGACAGTTAAAACACTATCTGTATATTATAACATACTGGTTTTATAATATTTCTACCTGTTGCCGTTATTAATATCGAGCAATAAACGGCAAAAAAAACACTTTTGTTGAATGGGAGCTCCATTTAAATATTTATTTTATTCTATTTTTAGTATTTTTTTGTTAAAGCGGCAACAGAAATAAATCATCTGTGAAAATTTCAACTGTCTAGCTATCACGTTCATGAGATACAACCTGTTGACAGACAGACGGACAGTGGATTCTTAGTAATAGGTTCCCGTTTTTACCCTTTGGGTACGGAACCCTAAAAACATGTAAGGATTGTTTTTATTTTGTAACTAATTGATTAAGGAGCTAACGATCCACCAATAGCAACACGTACCAAGACCCCCCCGATTCTTTGCCCGACAAAAAGATGAGAGAATAAAGGAAGTAAGAAATTATTTTTTTAAGAATGTTAATACTGTTAATAGGGTCAGTGACACTTACAAATGAACTGTTCCATCTCAGTTTCTGAAGTAGCAATTAGAGATGCTCCCACATTCCACCCACTCGACGTCAGCTCCTTTCCTACTAAAGTCACAAAAAAATAAATAAAAAACAATACACCCGACTGCGTATACAAACCTCAGATTAAAGAAATAAAAGCCAGATATAACCTTCGCAAAGAAATGCAACAAATTACGTGAAGCCGCTTTTTCTCTATGTGTGCATGACAACCATATTGACAAATAGCAGTGGCATCGTAGAGACACATACTTCTTTGTGTGTGTAAGTTGCCAGACATTGAAAACAAAAAGTCGCAATCTCCCAATTTAGTAAATATTTTTTGCCATATTTCCAACTTGAAATATTATGCACAATTAAATTGGCAAATTATTTATTATTATAATTATCACTAGTTATCAAAAAGTATAGATAGTAAATAATAAATATGTCAAATGTTCTTTTAACATACATAAATATGTTGAATTGTTTTAAATATTAATATATTTATTATAATTATATGTATATATATACGCCATCTTCATTAAAATGAAATGAATAAACAAAGCAAAATTTGTATCACAGCCAATCATTATCTTGCCTACTTTAATGAATAAAACCCATTTATCTCGTATAATAGCATCGGTCGACAATCTGCAAAATAAAATAATTTATTGAGTAGGCTAAACAGAAACTAAATTAGGATATAATATTTTCTTTCGATGAGGCATTTTATCGTAGGCAAACGTAATATTTTCATACAACCATTTACCTATGTTAAAATGCTTATTTTATTTATCCCTCTAATCCTTTGTAAAATCTATCTTATGTTTGTAATATCCCAGTGACAGGTATTTATGCATTGGCTGCATTTCCTGATTTTTAGATTTAAATAAATACAACTATTTACTTTTCAAATATTTTTTTATATAAATTTATAATCGATCAGTGTTCAAATAGCCCATGCATATTTTCCCTAATTTAGGGTAATCGATTTTCATATAAGGCTGGTATAAAATTGAATAATTGTCGAGGTTTTGTGTTCCGAGCGCACCGCAAAAATATTATTATAAATAAATAATAAAATAATGAACAGTTACCTGTGAAAAGATATCTAATCTTCTTTTCCTTGATTTTGAGAACAACTTTAGCAGTGTTTAAAATTGCAAGACGGCATTTTATCTCAGAAAATTATCTAATAAATTTTGACAATTGTGACATGCAAGCTATTTGACGCTTTCTTTAGTACTGACTCGGGTTTGTATTTGCTTTTTTAGTTTGTATTTGCTTTGGTAGCTTCACATTTTAGTTGGATGAATATATATACAAACTAAAAAGGAAAACAAACCCAGTAATTTAGAATGTTGTTAAAAGTATAATAATACTGAACAAATACACCATATACTTAGAAGGATTAAAGTCGGGACCGTTTTAAATTTTATAGGGCTGCTTGAGAAAAAACACAAGATTTGATTGGTTGAAGAATGGGTCCCGGTCATAATCGACAAGAACAGGATTGCCTATGTCCTGGCAAAATTTGAGCATTTGAGTTGTCAAAGTGGTCCGTCGAATTATGGATTCGACTATAGAATGATTGGGACGTTTATCTAATATCTTTAAACGAGCAATTCTTGTATATTTATATATTTTCTGAATCTCGGAAACGGCTCCAACGATTTTCATGAAATTTAGTATGCCGAGGGTTTCGGGGGCAATAAA
Organism: Thymelicus lineola; assembly: GCA_963932265.1. Classification (NCBI taxonomy): domain Eukaryota; kingdom Metazoa; phylum Arthropoda; class Insecta; order Lepidoptera; family Hesperiidae; genus Thymelicus; species Thymelicus lineola. The sequence goes on along the minus strand of OZ010695.1, from coordinate 4,968,000 downwards.
TCGATCTAGCTAGGATTCATTTTTAAAAATGTCGTTTTATCCGTGTTTTCAGGCAATGAAAAACGGCTACAATAGACTCTTCCTGACATCTATTGGCGAGTAGCTACACTAAAGCTAAAGCAGATGGCGTTGTTAAGCAATACTAAACCGAGCTAATCGGTCATCCGGGTACTAATAATTATGTCTGCAATTTCGTGATGTAACTAGTGTGAAACTAGTAACTGTCATTATAAAATACGAATCGTAAGTACCTGTAGCATTTAAAATACATACTTACTTAGAAATAAGCTCTTACTTTAAACAGTTAGTGCTACTACATACATATTTACAGATGCACAATTCACACAAGTCGGAGCAGCTGTTTTACATCAAGTAGACTACATTCCCATTTGCTTCTTCACTACCCATAAAACGATTCGGTTAGTAAAAATTATGAAGGGTAACTAAGGGAGACAGATACCTATTTAAGGAACAAAGCCCTTCAAGGAAATTTCCCAAGTAACTCTAGACGAACATTACTTTAAGTATCTAATAGCTTCGTAACCAGAAACTCGGACTGTCCGTTGCTATTGTTTCAAGGTAATCTCGAGGGTCTTATTTGGGTTGGTAAATGATTTAGAAACAAATACCTCAATGTTATTTATCGAGTATAAATTTATACGGCCTTGTAACCCATTTTAAGGAGTTTGAGTTTAATTCCCATTGGTGTAGAATGTTCCTGAATCTTGGATATTCGAAGTGATCGTTCACTTGACACAATTCAAAAAACTTTAAATCGTTAGAAAATATTAGAAGAAAATGAGTAAATAATGTCATGTATTTTAATATGCTTGCCCTTAACAATCTCTTTGGTGACTTTGAAATTCAAAGTCGCGTCTTAGTCTTACACTGCACGTCTAGAAGTCTTCGTTGGCAGACCAAATCCACTCAAATTACGTCGCGAATTACCTAGTGCATAAATAAATTAGTTTTGTAGTATTTACATGGTGTTAAATGATCAATTTATGCAATTACTTAATTATACCTATAGCCACATATTAACATTAGTGTTAAATAACAATTACCACAATACATTGAAAGCTGCAGTTGTGATGTGGTTATGAGTTTCACAAATTGGGAAATTATGTTTACTTAATTTGAATGGACACGGGCCTCAAAGTTAAATTGAGTTTCAAATACCGATTTGAAATTGTTCGTCGCTGTTTACAATTATAACGTCCTTTGTAAACACTGTGAAAATTAAATTAATACTAGGTTTAGATATTATATTAGAATACCTGATAACGAGTAGATACGCGGAGGTGCGAAGTTGATAATAAAATTATGCTTGATTTATTTGTACCTGTGTGGTGCACGGCGGCTCCTATGTTCGAATCATGCTTGGTATAGACATACAATAACTGGACTTAGTGTGTTGTGAGTGTCATGGACATAAACAAAGACAGAGGCATGACATGGACATAAACACATACATGAAGGCCTAGCATGTTTGTAATATGACTTCGAAGTCTCAAAAAATATTTTCTGACGAAATTTTTAATGTAAAGTTTTTAATATATTTTAAATAATTATTTACTTGTTTTAAAAGTATATTAAACCATACAAAATGTATTAAGGAGCACAAAATATGGACTTAATTTGTCTGCCAGTCAACGCAGTCAGTATTGGAATACATAAATAAAATAATGAGCAATTTATAATCATTGTCTATAAACACCATCTTCACTTCCTTATTTAGTTCATGAATATTATGATAGTGTGATAGATAACTCATATGCATGAAAAGAAAATGTATAATACCAAAAAATAATTATTATTTTAATATCAAAATTGTATTAAAGTTAGAACAAACACAGAACAATAAAATTACTCGATTGTCACTTGTCAAATATTGACTGTTATGTTGAACGCACATATATCCGCATCGTCCGCAGCGGACGCTCCGTATGCGGATACCCTCGCACATATGTCCGGATTCACCGTACGGATTTTTTAGTATTGCCAACAATTTTTGAAGTTTTTTCCAACCTGTAGTGAAAAACGGTGAAGACTGTTAAGATTGATTCAGCTATGGAAAAATTGTTGTAGTAGCCTGCATATTGGCCGAAGAAAGTCAAATTCGAAAAAAAAGAAGATTTTAGGTTCATAATATCAATTTGAAAAGGCAGTAAGTTGAACGGCAAATTTTATACGTTATTTCCCGGCTTGGTGGATGATGGTCAATGAACCTAGATAATTGAAAACTTTAATTTGTAACTTGAATTTGAGGGAAATTTAATTTCCACACACACACGGTCCTTATTATTTTTTATTAGTTTTCGACTTTGTCTCATATTTCAATAACGTAGTTAGTTATCGCAGTTTGAGGAACACCATTCGGAATCTCGAATGTCCGAAAACAATTATGTATAGGTATAAACACGAAGGCGAGATCTCCTCACAGGATTCGTTTACTATGAAACGTTTCTCCTAATGCGTTGTCAAAAGCATCGTGGCATGGCAACACTATCGGTATTTCGGATACCTTCCGCATTTTCAGAAATCCGTACGGACGATGCGGATGACAGATGCGTCGGTATATGTCATCCGCACCGTCCGTACGGATTTCTGAAAATGCGGAAGGTATCCGAAATACCGATAGTGTTGCCATGCCACGATGCTTTTGACAACGCATTAGGAGAAACGTTTCATAGTAAACGAATCCTGTGAGGAGATCTCGCCTTCGTGTTTATACCTATACATCATTGTTTTCGGACATTCGAGATTCCTAATGGTGTTCCTCAAACTGCGATAACTAACTACGTTATTGAAATATGAGACAAAGTCGAAAACTAAAAAGAAATAATGAGTATTATGTATTTTAATTTCCCTCAAATTCAAGTTACAAATTAAAGTTTTCAATTATCTAGGTTCATTGATCATCATCCACCAAGCCGGGAAATAACGTATAGTATTTGCCGTTCAACTAACTGCCTTTTCAAATTGATGTCATGAGCCCAGAATCTTCTTTTTTTCGAATTTCATTTTCTTCTTCCTCTTCCAATGCGCACGCTATTATAACAGTTTTTTCCATAGCTGCATCAGTCTTAATATTTTGCTTTTGCAATCTGAGAATCTGAGTCTGACAACTGTCAGTTGAATAAAGGAATATATTATTATGAAGTTTATGGAAACTATGAAATAATATACATTTAATGGCCAATACTTGACGATTGATAGCAAACTATACAATACAATACAATACAAAAATCTTTATTTCATCTCATCCTCAAATTACATTCAGGTAACATTTTAAGATATGAATAAAAGGAAAAGATATGTAAGTGCTAAGTAATCTGTGGGAGATCTGGTGTCTAAACTAAGCCTTGGTCTGTATCTTAGTACACAATACCTAAACTATACCTATACACGGAAATAAATTGACACAGAACTAGTGGGATTTTTTCCTACTAGTACCTATTGTCAACAGGACTACTCAACAAGACGAGTGGGAAAAAACGAATGACATCGCACCGTTTTTCACTAGAGGTTGGAAAAAACTGTAAAAATTGTTGGCAATACTAAAAAATCCGTACGGTGAATCCGGACATATGTGCGAGGGTATCCGCATACGGAGCGTCCGCTGCGGACGATGCGGATATATGTGCGTTCAGCTTTACTCGATTGAATTGGGAGAAAGTATTTATACAAATACTAGATTCTGCCGGGGCTTCACGAGGAGAGTGGTTTCATGAACATAACAAATAAATAAACGTCCAAATCATCCCACGGGAACGTATAGCCGAGATAAAATGTATCCTATTTTAAGTCTGAACAAAGTTTGTCTAGTGTAACTACATATACTTGCCAAGTTTCATTGTAATCTTTCTTTCTTTTTCTTCTTTCTTTCTTGGCCGGCAAAGCATCAGTGATGCCTTTGGTGTTGTTAATGTCCATGGGCGGCAATAGCCACTTACCATCAGGAGGATCGTCAGCTCGTTTGTCGGCTATTTCCATAAAAAAATCCGTAATTACCGCGTAATGGTAACCCAAACTTCCAAACATATTCACAAACGTTTGCATTTGTACCATTAGTTTGATTTGCGTATCCAATAATACCTACCAATTATACTGAAGTCAGGATATTATCATTGTCACACGTTTATACCCACAGCCCACTTATTAGGAACAGCAGATACCAATTACTTCTCTATTCAGAATTATGTGGTGCGTCCAATTTCGAACTGTTTATTCACTTCAATGACCACCTAGGGATTAGGCTCCCAACTACTAGAACTAGACTATTAAGAATTTATAGGATACGTAAAACTGCATAAATCTGAAATAAACTACAAATATATACGAAATATGTGACATTAACATCTACCAGAGTAAATATTTTGATATTTGTCCATTTAACTGCACATACTGCCTCCGGTTACGAAGGTAGCAGGAGAAGAACTGTAACAATGACGGAGTAAATCCATATAATATAAGAATGTTATATGAAACGCACGAAATGCCTTACCTTAATGAAAACATAACAAAGATATTTGTGACGAGATATTCCATATAAAATGTAATATTAGGAAAATAAAATATTTTATCATCGAAATTATTGCTTTTAATATACAAACGAATTTGCTGGAACATACCATGAAACATATTTTTTTTTACTTACTTTTGCAGGAGGAATGAGAAAACAGAAACCTTGTAGGTACTTATTATGACTTTCATATTCGTACTGTCTAGGCGAGAAAAGTTGAATTTTAGCATACATTTTATATACAGTGTACAGTCGTATACCCGTAAACAAAAAAATATTTATCACGTCATATTTTTTTTATGGAAATAGCCGGCAAACGAGCTGACGATCCACCTGATGGTAAGTGGCTATCGCCGCCTATGATCATCTGTAACACCAAAGGCATCACTGATGCGTTGCCGGCCAAGAAAGAAAGAAGAAAAAGAAAGAAAGAACTGGCTCTCAAGCCCCCAGCCGGAACACGACGAGTCGTTTGGCGGCTGACTCATGCTCGAGGGTGGTAGCTATCCAGGCGAACCCCTGGAGAAATAATGATAGTAATAATGGTATTAATTAATGAGTCCCCATTCTTGATTGAACCTGGGACCACTTGCCTTGCAGGCTTACCCTGCCATAAAACATCACAGTAGATACTTCTTATGTGTATGATCTATTTAGAATAAACCTAATTAATAAAAGAATTAAGTGGGATTACAGAATTACAGCGCTAAGTGTAATTCTGTAATCCCATTTAATTCTATTATTTAACTACTACTACTTAAAGGAAATTAACGTTTTGTTACGCACGATAAGGGATGAATTATGTTAGACCGTGCCAGAACTTCACTAACATTTTAAGAGGCTCGGACGCGGACTTATCGTGTAGCATAATTCCTCCTTAACACTGTAATCTTGGACATCAGCCACACAAAGCATATTTTTATATATTTATTATTTTTTTCCCATCACTTATGTAGTAAGTATTGGCCAGGTTTACATAATAATTTGAACCAAAACCTGTCAATAACAAATTTCTAATTAATAAATTAAAATAATTACTAAAGGTTTCTAGTAAAGAAGAATTCATGAATAATGAGGGTGCCAATCAACAACAATTAAAGAGACCATTTTCACCTGATTGCCACCTTCACGCTAGCAAACGGACAAAGTGGATAATTGCTGTGGAATTTATTTATAGAACGAGGAAATAATTTCCGATAAAATTGTGTAGGTGCTTTTTATTGACTCATTAGGGAACATTCGATTTATTATAACAGTTTATTTGAATGAATAACAAAAAAATTATCAATGACGAACACGTTTGAATATTGACTGAAAAGACTATTTTTTATGTGTGGCTTAACTTACCACGATAAAAATTAGACGAAGGCCTTTTTTGTGCTCTTGGCTAATTATGTGCATAATTTCAACCGAACAGGTTGGCGATTACAAAGCAAAATAAAAATAAACACTTTCACTGCTAATTATCCCGGAAAACATGAGAAAAGCGGCGGGAGAGCGCTATTTCATATAGACTTCAATTCTAGTAGCACACTACTACAGAATCTTATTATGTAGTAATTCACACAAACTGACATTGTGTTTATCTCATAAACAATTTTGAGACACCACAATTTTAAGGAAATAACATTTCCATTCACGTTCCACTGGTAAAGCAAGTGTCAATTAATTTCTAATTTCGAAGTCATGTTGGGTAATTAATTATGTGCCTTTGTTATTAAATTACTCACACATTATGTAATAAAATATTACCAAGCTTTAATAATGTTATTATTTGTTCGAAAATAAAAACCTTTATCACACATGTAACAGGTGGTATTCAATGAATAAAAAACATGGAATCGACTTGAAAAATATTACGTGAATATGTTTTTATTTTCCCATTTTTATCATTTCGCGGGTTTATTTACTGATAGTTAATGAATTAATTATATGTCTATCTCCGAAGATTCAATATCTTACTAAAAAACTTCAAGTAATTCCGCAGCAACATAATGTTCGTTGAAAAAATCGTTTGACAACTTGAGCCATAGATTAACGTAAAGCCACCGTTATAGGCAATAATACGCCCCTGAAATCATACATTTTATACCCTAAACTAGTGACAAATCGTGACTCATTAGGATGAGTTGGAAGGCTATGTAGAAAGGGCAATAAGAGCATTGGAGAGGTGTCTGGACTCGACGCGCCGGCCAGTCGCGCCACGGGGACGCCGCGCCGCTTGAAATCGCGTTTGAATTCCTTTATTGACGGAATCACACATTTTCATTGATAATTGTTATGTTAAATAAACAATGTTTTTATAACTCATTGTTGTCGTTCCCGTTTTATAAAAGTTGACCGATTTATACATTATGTTTATAAGCCAGTCCTTTGTTTGGAATTCAAATATCGCTTGGAATGTTTGTGTTTTTTTAAGGAAATAACTTGTAATTTATAAACATTTTTTTTACAAAGTAAACAATATTAATTTTATTCATAAAACAAGTGAACAATGAAAATATCAAACTAAATAATTTATGTATGTTCATTGGCGTGCCTGTTTTTTTAAACTTGAATATCTAAATTAAACCGACTACACAGTTCAGTTATACCTACTTATATTAAGAAGTATAGGTATATTTTTTATTTTTAGTATAAAACTAATATAAATAATAAAAAAATATAAAATTAAAATATATATTAATAAATATAAATATGTATTAATTATTTATAAAATAAAAATATATATCGTGAGTACACGTATTAAACTAAAAATGTTTTCAGTCCGCGATGAGTTAAGTTTAAAATCATGTACCTATATTTTTTTACTACCCTATATATTACTTATTCTTATTAAATTTAATTATTTAACAAAAAGAATACCCTAACAAGTATGTATTAGTGGCTTTGCTTGCTGACCGAGGTGCCCCAGGTTCTATTCCACGGGAGCAGAAATTAATAAATATTCTGTTTTCTGATGCCTCATTTGTCAACGCCCATGTTACATGAAAATGAAACTGGGATTCCTAGGCCAGTAGGTACTTAGAGTATAGAGGTACAGGAGAAATAGCTCTGTTGTGCAAAAGTGTCCGTCAAACTGCCTTAAATCGGTGGCACGGTAGGAACAGGGTAAATTCGGACTACGTAAACAGATGAACTTTGGTATACGGGACTGTCACTGTCTAACATAAATTCGTCATACCCTTTGCCTACGCTAGCGCCTCCCAAATATTATAAGTCAGTTCTCCTTTACTTCTTTACCTCTATCCTCCATAGGCCAGTATAAACGTCAAACCTCAAGACCGCGATCTCAGATCTTACAAATGTTATTTTTTAGATACGAGTTGACATATTTCAGCATCCCAAACTGAGGAGGAGGTATTCAATTCGGCTGTGCTTTTTATGTTTGTTATCTCAGAACTTTCGACTGGGTGAACCAATTTTGACGATTCTTTTTTTAATTGAAAGCCGGTGCTTGTCATGTAATCCACTTAAATTTGAGAGAGATCTAACGAGTAGTTTTTGAGTTACCCCTAATTTTGAAGTCTGTTATTTTTTGTCAAGAATTATTAATTTTAAGCAATGATATAACATAAACATTCACGCCTGCACTAGGAATCTATTCTATTTAGTGTGTCTATTAATTGTAGGGTGTAAGCACTTTACACGTAATATGATACATCAAAAAGAAAAGAAAAAGAGTCATAGGCGCCAGTATTCCCGTATCCGCAATGCAGAATTTTCCACAGATAATTGAATTCTATTAGTTTCACTGTTAAACTTGCTTCAGCGTTATACTAACGATGCCAGTAAAGAGTTTTCAAACAGATGCTATTTGAATCATACTCGTAAACGGAAATGGAAGTAATTGTAAACGGTCAATGACATTATTATTGGATATTTCCAAAGCTTATTTTATTAGGATACGTAAAGTTTTTTAATTTTTCATAATAAAATTAATAAAAAAGACGTAAGCTAGCGACAAGACGCTATAGAGTTGTGTAGAGTAGGTACAACTTGCTTCACTAGTCCATTACTCTATCTATAAGCTGTCAAAACTTATTTAGCAGTACGTATTAGTACAGATCGCACCCTCAGTGGAAAAAAAGTATAAATCGCGTCATTTTGAATTTCAGTTATTAATATACATATGATTGGAAAGAGGGACAAAAGTTGCATATGCTCAATTTTTTTCAAAATTTGAAAATTTTATCATTAATCTTGACGGTTTTGTGCAAAAAATCGTAATATAAATTCCTTTGACTACTTACTGATATTTTAACAGTTGTTGTTTTGCTCTCCTGTAAAATTGTAAATTTCATCCGAGTGTACGAGGTACACACAGGTGATTTTTAAATCAAATCAAATCAAATCAAATTGATTGATTAATTGATTTGATTTCCTAATTTTGGCATTACTGCTGTCCATGGACTGACTACTTACAATCATGTGGTTTGCCTGTTCGTTTGTCAGCTAAAATAAATAAATAAAAATATAAACTACTGTACCTACTTTAAGATTAACAAATTTTGTAACAAGATTGGGTTGGGATGGATTCTTTATGAGAATCCAACTGGCTCTCAAGCCAAATCAAGTACATTTCCATCTGAAGACGATCATTTATACAACTTACAAGCAACCCCTGAGGACTGCTAGAACGTCGTGAGCGGAACTATTCGCACTCAAGATCGAAACATAGCACTCCTTGGAGATATTGACGACGTAGTTGTGCTTTCGCAATCGAATTCCCAGAGATTATCAAATTATCGTACGATTGCACAAGTTCGTGCATTTTAGGTATCGAAGTGTTCAGTATATTATTATCTTGAGTTTTGAAATTTGTTTTTGAACGGTAGTAGTTAAGCCACGTAAGGGGAAATTTGGAATTCATATTGGAGTTTTTGGGAATTAGATATTACATAATATTTGAACTGGACTGTTTGGGAAATGAACATTTTTATAGTTAGTCACTAATAGTTTCGCACTGGAGCAGCATAATGGGATATAATCTCGACCTAATTAATTATTGTTACGAGAGACCCTGTTATTAGTCGTTACCTCGTTACTTTGAAGCAAACATTATCAAGATAATATTACATTCCTTTACATACTATTTTATTAATATCGTAGTCAAAAGAGGTCTTGGCGCCTTTCATCGAAGAGATGAAATGATGATCAATGCATTCCCGAGCTCTATTGCAGTTCCCGTCAATGGCTGCGGGGATAGGAACGTCTTATTGACTGCAGAAAACCTTTGTTTTAACGCTATAGTAGACTTTTACGTAGTCGATGACTTTTTTGCAATTGATGCTATAGATAGACAGCAAAATTTAGCGCTTGTCAGAACCTTCTGATTGTGATTTGGGAGAATTTATAACTGATAGGTAACATAATCAGTAGGTACTCGACTCTGCTTGACTTGGGAAACCTATGCATTTGCCTGAGCATTTTTTTCATATGAAGAGATATATTTTATACGGGAAAGATGTTTAGACAGGATAATTCAATTTTTTGCGGAAATAGCCTACAATCGAGCTGACGATACACCTGGTGGTAAGTGGCCATCGTTACGTGGACATTAGCTACACCAAAGGCATCATTAATGCACGGCTGGCCAAGAAAGAGAGAAGAAAAAGAAAGAAAGAACTAGCTCTCAAGCCCTCAGCCAGGACACGACGCCTCCATTGGCAGACTGGGCTTGTTTATGGGTGCTGCGTATTTTTGTTGCTAACACCTTTTTGAAATGTTAGTAACTTCATTTTGGCAGGCTTCATGTCGGCTACATTTAAAAGATATTATTAAGTAAGGTCGGAGGTAACATTTACAGCCTATCTATCTAAGTCCATTTTATAGCTCAACTACCTGAGTAGTCACTCAACTAGCTCAACGGAAAAGAGATCGAGTAAAGCGTATTGAGTTTTATTACTAAGAAAAGACACATTTTACTCAATACATTATTGCTGTGTATCTTTATCAAAATAAAGATATTATGTAGATAAGTCAATACAAAAAAGAAATGTTAGCAGAACAGAATAGATAATTGGAATCATAACAACTATGCTATGTATTTTCTCCAGTCTTCGTTATCTAGAATACAGGATAATAAAAAGCCTAACTTTCTTATTTCCCTTTTCCTTTGTTCTCATACTAATAATGATAACTGTGTCTTGATACCCACTGACACAGACGCCGTACTAAGTAGAAATAGAAAGATAAACGAGTGCATTGAGTGAAATATCTGCTCCATTTCCCATCCCCAGCTTCCTTTAAGATTAATATTCTTTGAAATCGTTATGATTGTTATAATATGCATTTTACTATAATTTATGGAATATTATGACTTTCATTTTTTATTAATTATTTGTTTCATATACAATGATATTATAAATTAAAAGAAGCAGATATGTCATAAGCGCGCGCGTTGTCATGACTCAAAAAGTTCCCAATTGGGAACTTTTGTGATTAGTCTGCGTCGAGCGCAATCACGAGCGGGGCGCAACGTAGGTTCATACGTGCTTATGAAAATATATCAAAATGCCATCCTGTGTGTTTAGAAAGTGCACCAATCATGACTCCAAGGTCAACAAAACACAAGGAATCTCATACCATGCGTGAGTACGCTAAGATACTTAGATTATTTAGTATATTTCAATTATTTTTCTAAACAATCTAATAACCATGCAAAGACACCACATTCAGGTGAAGAAAGAGATAGCGATGTAGTTTTGACGCGAGAGCAATAAAGACGTGCGATAAAGCGTGCCTTGCGGACATAGATTAGTTGGTGTAGCGAAACAAACGATAAGCGTGTGTGTGTTGTAGCTGTTTTCGGAACAGATTTTTCGGTTGATTTGTAAGGGCATAACGTATCTATATTTATTTAAACATCATTTGTTCATATATCTCGAGAAACTTAAATGCGAAACAATGTTTTTATTAAAGATTTTTTAAATTTAGTTTGTTACATAATTCTTGACAAAAATAACCGACTTCAAAATTAGGGATAGCTGAAAAACTACTTGTCAGATCTCGCTCAAATTTAGGTAAGACCACGTGTCAAATACCTACCAGTTTTCGATTAAAAAAAGAATCATGAAAATTGGTTCATCGAATTGAATACCTTCTACTTTTTTGAAGTCAGTTAAAAATATCGGAACGCGTTGAAATTATTCTTCGAGCTTCGTTCTCGATATTAGCATGGCAACACTAGTAGTATCACTTTACGGGCTCGCCATTTCGCACTGTAGTTTGGAGGTAGATAAAAAATAAAACATAAAATTATCAATTTTTGTAGGGTAGATTTATAAACCTCACTTAGCTGGGGCGCGCTCCTCTTCGGTTCGACATTCACGTTTCAGTGCTTCGCCGTTTCGCACGGGCGCAAAATTATAGTTAAAGTGAAATTGCTATAAGAAAGTTTAATAGTCATGAGAAAATCAATTGTGTAAAAGATTAAAAAAGTTAGAACGAAAAATTAACCAAAGCAAAAGTGATATTTTTATTAAGTGATATGCAGTGTGTTTCGTTGGATTTCGTGGGATTCGTACAGGAAATGTTGGATTAGATTGGATAGTGATTCATCAACGTTTATAATCATCAGGTAGGAGAATTCCAGTATTAAAATTTAAAGAATACAGCAAGTAACTAAATAACCCTACTTTAGTCGGTTAAATATTGCTTGCAATGTAAATTGCAAGGAAATTACACGCAATTACGAAGCAAAAACAGATTATCTGTTATATATCAGTGAATATATCAGTTTAAATATGAATATCCTTAGGTATTCCTCTTTTTTTCCTTCATTATCAGCACGTGTTTTCCGTATGAAAATTATATTGCAATATGATTTAAATACCATACATAATTGGATTGTCCTTTGGGAGCCTTCCAAATAAGTACTTGCTAACCGGAATTATCTGTGGAGTCCTTCCATTACTAGTAATTGTATTTCATAAAGAATTTATCAATTTATATTGAAAATAAATACAAATATAATCATATTGTCCTTTGAGTTGTCCCAAATAAAAAAGTACCTGCTAATTGCTGTACATTCTATAAGGGATTTATTTATATTGCAGTAGTGTACAAATACAAAACCTAATCGGATTTTCTTCTTAAGGCCTTTTAAATAAAAAAGATACCTGCTAATAAGAATAACTTATTGGGTTCTTCCATCACTAGTATGCACTAGTACCTACTAGTAATCCGTAATGAATTTATATCGAAGTAGGATATAAATACAAAACATAATCGAATTATCCTTTGGGGGCTTTTCAAATAAAAGAGAAACTACTAACATTAATTTCCTGTGGGTTTCATTACTCTTATTACATTAGAATTACACTGCAATTGAGGCGAACATTACACATTTACGTGCGGAGTCTATAGCAAACTATATGTTACATTACATAAAACGTATCAATTACCGCTGATGACGATTATACTCTAAGATACGACGATATATTTATAAATAATATTTGATAGTACTAATCCTTTCACTTTTTATACTAGGATTCTCATACAATGAAGGTGATGTTATAAAAATACGCTGCAGCTACGTAATGAAATTAGACTTCATTTATTTATTTATTTAGTTATAAATTATTAAAAACCAGTTCTGCGTTCAATCATAATTCATAAAGAGCCCTAACCATTTTATGCAGACAACTGCAACAAAAAGTACTCGCTAATCGGATCTACCTGTGGGGTATTTCCACTGCATTGTACGTGTATTTCACAAAGAGCCCTAACCATGTTATGCAGACGACTGCAACAAAAAGTACTCGCTAATCGGATCTACCTGTGGGGTATCTCCACTGCATTGTACGTGTATTTCATAAAGAGCCCTAACCATGTTACGCAGACAACTGCAACAAAAAGTACTCGCTAATCGGATCTACCTGTGGGGTATTTCCACTGCATTGTACATGTGTCCCAGAAAGAATCTTCACCGCATTATGAAGCCGACTAGCGTATATTCCATATGGAATTAATACTGCACGCTATTCGTTGAACTATACAAAGTACTTGATAACCGGATCTACCTGTGGGGAAATCGATTACTCAAACAAAAATTATATTTCTAAAGGAACTCGCGTCACGCCGCACACCATACGGTGAACTGAAGCAAGTACTTATTTTTCGCATGAAATTGCGAAGGATTTCTATTCAAGGAACAATGGCAGTATATATTCAATTAGCAGCAATAGAGTCATAGGGCCACATGATCATTAGGGCCAGATGCCATTATGTCATATACACAGCACTATAATAGTCCACCGAGACTATATGTTGCTCAAGGAGTCACATTTTCCGTCCGCAGTTACCGTGACTTGTGAATTAAGTTCCTTTTATATGATTCTCTGACAACTGCTGCAATGGGCGTAAAAATTGTACAAACCATATGTGACTCTGACACAAAGACAGCCAAGGCGGACAGCAAAGCCAGCCTAAAAACCGCCTAAAACTGTAAGCCCTAGACGTAAGTTCTAAAACATTCTCACAATATAGACATAAATTATGGTATGCTTATGAAACATTTCAGGAATAAACATTCCTCCAAAGCTTACATAGTCAAAAAATAAGACTCAGTGAATCAACAAGGGAATTTTATTTATTCTGGAACATACAGTTCTTATGTTACCATGGAACAATTCGCATAAATATTTATGCATACTTATTTATGCAATAATATCGAATATATTCCAATAAAAAACGCAATAATAATGAGACATTGAAGTATTAATGTACTACTTACGATTACGAATAGATTATACTGAAGGTAAAGTAATCATTGTATGTGTAAAAATGGATACATATGCCAATATATGATTGGCATATAAAATTATGAATATTAATTCCGAATTTCAAATTATATTTCAATAGTTGAGGACAACTTAATTCAAGCTCTTTTATACTCTTTTAAGCTGATGTGATAATTTTTTTAAAAAAGAAAGCCTTTTTTGGTTCAATTTCATCCGGATTGAAGAAAATACTTATGCTACATCCTGTTTATACATCGTAGGTACATATCGTTTGGCTTAGTATAGCAAATATTTTTAAAGGGTTTTAAACTTACGAAGGCGTATGGAATACTTGTCTATCTCTACTTAATTAATGATAATAATAATAATAAACAAATAACCTTCATTGGGTGATTTATTTTCTCATTGGCCAGTCAATGATAATGACAAATAGTAGGTATACTGCTGTATATCCCTATTATATATACGATAAACAATATCATTGCATAATGTATTAGTTAATTTTCAAAATTTATTGCTCTGTAAAAGTAATATTTTTTAATACTTGGCATTTTTTAATATTTCCGTTCTGGCGGACGATTTATTCATCTTTGCCTACCAGGCTAGAGATACAAATATTTTCTATACATGCAAAACATGCATGTATTCCACAGATGGTATATAACATTTATACTTCATATGAGCATGCCTCAACAACGGGGTCCCGCCTCCATAGTAACCAGAATCCAGACATGATCACTAAGACAGCCTCATATAGGTACTACAACAAAATTTGTTGTATGAACGATTAAATTTGCCATTGAGTGGATGTTGTAAAATAAGACAATCAATAATGTATTTTTAATGTTGCAGAATTCGAATCTAGGACATAGCAAATTTACAATCATACATCGAATGACAAATCGAATTAAAGTTATCTCTGTTCTAATAGAACAAATCTTAAAGTAAGAACTTTCTTCATGCGAGGAAAATCTGAGGCGAATGCAAGCAATATGTACACTTATGGTACTATGGTTTGATAATATATTCAAGTTTTACGTCTTTGGTCCACCCATATATATGTCATCCTATAAACATAACAATAATAGTGACAAAGTGACTAGTGATTGTCCCTTTATGGCCTCCACCAATAATTTTTTAAACATTGAGTAATTTTATTATAGCTATAATATAATATTATATAATACTTGCTTACACTGAAAAATCACACTATAGTTACAGTATAGAAGTCCGGATATTGTTTCCCCTATAAAAACATCACAACTGTTTACGCTTTGCACTGCTTGAGTTGGGTTAGGAGTGGTTTGCGTATTGTCACGAAAACAATTGTAACTTTACAATACTTTGTAATGCAAGGTTCCTTATTATTTCACATAGGTTTTAATCCTAGAGATCATAAGCAGTTCACCCATGTCCTTGCTAATTGTTCAAGGCAGTTGAGACAAATAAGGATTATATTTTATATATTTTTCTATAGAAAGTATTTTCATTACGGCCTACTTAAATACTAGTTAACTTGGAACATAATTATATCCAATGTTATTCAATTCAGTAAAAAAAAGTACTTTTTTACTGTCACATACTTATAATAATAATAATGATAATCCTTTATTTCAGACTGATCCATATTAGGTTAGTAGGTATATCTTACAAACCAGTAAAATATTAAATAATCATAATAATCAAAATTTATTACAATATGCTTTTGGTCGAAAAACCAAAAGAAGCCGATACATTTACTTTATTTTATACAAAAAAACTATGCAAAAAAAAAAATCTTATGACAATGATAGATCAGTGTTCTATGTTGCCAGTCTGTTCAAATTGTTGTATGGAAAAGTGGAAAATTGACTCTATCAATGGACTGAATGTGCCTGATGCTTTGTTTTAGTGGTTCAAACCACTTTCGGATTATTGCCTTTCAAATTAAACTATTTAAAGGCATATCGGTTGGATGATCTCAGTCTATGGAGTACATCTGTACAGGCATTTTTATGTTTTTACATATATAGATAGATAATGTTTTAAACAAGATAGTGTTTTTATATAGATATTTTTTTACAGGTTTAGGAATTATTTGTGGTTGGTGACATAGTTGCTGCTATCGTTGCTACACACGCTGTAGTAGTGTGATCTAATTTAGCTACAAAAAATTGGATCCTTCGGGAAAAAACTAATTTCAGTGAATACAATTATCATCAAATTACTTACTCTCTTAGTACTGGCAAGGGTTACATAGAAAAACACCATATATAATATATTATGAATAATATTACGAAATTTATATTTACCTCATTTATGTCATTAATCATTTTTTAAAAGGATCTGGATATTTTATATAAAACTTGCGGAATTCAGTAGATATTCCACTATATTTAGTTAACGTATCACTCATGTTCATATTATCAAATAAAGTTTACTACATATCAGTAACATATACCGAGTGGGCTATATATTATGGTTATTATCATCACTTACATCATCACATATTACTATCATATTACAATAAAAAGTTTAAAAGCTAAAAATATCATTAGTTTCACGACTACCTTCTCTAAACATCTACTAGTGTTGCCATGCTAATATCGAGAACGAAGCTCGAAGAATAATTGATGATTAAACGAACTTACCTGTACGTGAAGTTCAATCTCAATTATTCGAGAGCTTCGTTCGAAGATATTAGCATGCCCTCCCTCCCTAGTGTACATGTCATATACACTACACCCCTAGTCGTGAAACATGAAACAGCTCAGCAAATCTCTGAACTAAATGACGAACCGAAGAGGAGCGCGCCCCAGCCAAGTGAGGTTTATAAATCTACCCTACAAAAATTGATAATTTTATGTTTTATTTTTTATCTACCTCCAAACTACAGTGCGAAATGGCGAGCCCGTAAAGTGATACTACTAGTGTTGCCATGCTAATATCTTCGAACGAAGCTCTCGAATAATTGAGATTGAACTTCACGTACAGGTAAGTTCGTTTAATCATCAATTATTTGGCACAATTTCTAATCATCAGTGTGCCTACTCTTACGACGTATTGTAGAGGTCAATTTCAGGTAAGCCAAACACTGTTCACACACTTTACAAATTTTAAAAATCTAAAATTGAAATAATTCCGCCTATATTTGGTAAAAGGATCGTGTATGTACCTGATGGTAAGTGTCTATCGCCGCCCAAGAACATCAGCAACACCAAAGGTATCACTGATGCGTTGCCGTCCAAGAAAGAAAGAAGAAAAAGAAAGAAAGAACTGCTTGGCGGCTGACTCATGCTTGAGGGTGGTAGCTATCCAAGCGAACCCTTGGAGAAATAATAATAGTAATAATGGTATTAATTAACAATTAAAATCAATACTACCAATATAATCCCTCCGAGGACCCTATCACCAGCGGGCCGGATTTAGTCGCCTAGCTGTAAATAGTTAAAATCTAATAACAGTTTGTAGATTTATTTTATTATACATACTTAGGTACTAATTATAATATTGATCATAATTTTAAAAAAGAAACATGTAACTTAACTAATGTTTTATCCATTTATATTAAAATAAACTGTGATATGTTAATTAATCAGGTAAAACATAAAAAAATAAAAAAATCATGTCTTGGTTATAATTTTTAATACATAATTAAAAATTTAACGTATTCCGATTAAACGTTTCCAAACTACGCCAGGTATCTACCTACATTACTACCTTTCGATAACGATGTTAAATTAACAACAGACTAGACTTAATAATATATTAAGACTAATTAGGTAAGGCACTTTCTAAATTTCTCTATAATCAAGAAGATGAGTGGGTTTAATTTTCAGCCAGATAATTTATGGAAGCAATAAATCTCCTTCTTTCATACCCTTGCTAGCACGAAATCAACAAAGTTCCGGTTTGCTTAAATGAACGAATATAATTATTATTGTAGTCCATCAATTAAATACGAAATTTAGACGGATATTATGGAATAAAATAATGTTGAGGGAGACGCCGCCGCGCCGATTGCGCAGGGATCATGGTTCGATTCTCGGTCGGATATCTTCGCACGTAGTGACGTAACATGGATATACTTATCTACATCTCATGTATGTCTCATGTCTTAAGACTACTCAAGACCTAGAGAATAAACTCTTATCCGTCACCAAAGTAGTTGCCTGTCTTAGCACGGAATTGAACCTGAAATCCCTCACTCATCTATATGGTCGTCATTGTAATAAAGTCCAAACAATAAAACTTAAAAGCGTTCTATAATTACAGAAACAAATACGAGTAGAGAGGAATAAATTGTACTTGAGATAACAGCCAAGTATTCCCATTCGTAACGTCAGAAATGTGAAATAATTTTACATCATTATCATAAATGCTAATGCCTCATTTTAGTTGGCCGTTTGCAGTTACCATTTACTTTGAATTTTGTAAAGCTCTTGTATGCAACTTTTAGCCACTTAACTCACCACAGCTGCTAAACGATTGTCTAATGAGTATTATTATATCGCTTGATGCATAATTCACAGTTTAATTTCAAGTTAGCAATTTTCAATTACGTAGCGGGTTGTATTTTGTATAATACCAGCTTAGTTTTGGTTACATGTATAAAATTCATTGTAATAAGGTAGTACATCAAACCTATAAAATAAATCTTCCAATATTCTTCAAACAAAGTGGTGTTGGGTGATCAAGTTTGTCTGAAGTCACCAAGATAAGAATACAGTTTTACTAAGTTTATCTTGAACTTCGTCTCCACTTACGATCATTTGGGATTGTTTTCTAGCATTAACTTGTAAATGAGTAAATAAAAAAATCATTGACGCCCCAACTCAGAGTCACTAATGGTTACTTAAATCGCTCCTTAGTAAAGAATGAATGAATCAATGAATTTAATACATTTTTTTTATACTTTGAGCAGGCAAACGAGCAGACGGGTCACCTGATGGTAAGTGATCACCGCCGCCCATGGACATTAGCGACACCAGGGGCGTCATCAACGCGTTACCGGCCAAGAAGATGACGATAGACCCGCTTCTGTAATAAATTCTGTACTAAGGAGCAATTTAATTAACCGTTAGTGACTCTGGGTTGGGGCGCAAGTGTCATATGTGTGTGATTTTTATAAACTCTGTGGTACTTTCTTCAGTTTTTCGTTACTCGTTCATGATAGAACAAGCCCATCGAATGTACTATGTGAGGGTCACAATCTGTCCTGTTTTTCTAGATTCCTCGGATTTATTTTGTTTTTCCAGAATTTAGAGCACATTTCGTAAATCTAGTAGCTCCCGCTAGACCGCTCGCGCTGTGTAATGTTTCACCTAGTGAATTTAAGTAGGTATTTGTTATTTTAGGTGTACCGAGATAAACGAACATGCTTCTTCTAAAATAACATAAATCTACTTTTAATGTAGTAGATAATAATAATTTATTTTTATTAATTGATTTGATAGGTGTATATTGAAATATTGTTAATGAAGGTAAAATTAGAATAAGGGTTTATTTTATTTTTATTTCTTTTTACCATGATAATAAAACTAAACACTTATAATTACCATTTTTATTTTTTTCAAAACTACTACACTACTACTAGTTACTACTGCAAATAAATATTGTAGGAGCCAGGTGCCACAGGGACTTTCTGAATGTAAAATCTGTTCAGGATTACTATTATGAACGATTATGTTAAAGATATAGCAATGCACGTTCGTATATTAGTTCAGTGAATATTATGCAATATTTTTCTGCCAAAGGTTTGATTTTAAGTACACTGTACCTACTTTTGCCGACCACATTTATGCTGACCCTACTGTGCATTGCTCCATGAAAAGACATTTTGTTACCACACAGAGTTCTTAAAGACAATTTATGTAAAATACGACCATTTGCATTGTTAACTGAGGACTGACAATTTCGGTCATAGCTACGATGTTCAAAATGCACAATGTAATACAGCTGTCTTTTTAAAACACAATTATAACCGCATGGCTTAGTATTTACAGTTATTTATAATGGCAGATGAATTATCGAAAAACATGGAATATTTCTTTTTTATTTTCAGACACATTTTTTTTTTAATTCAGTTAAGTAAATGAGAGTAAATTCCAAGGTTCAATGACATCGGAAGTAATTTATTTTCATACACAAATTGTTCAACCTTCTTCCTCTCATTTTAACGCTTGAGGTTCAAAACGAGACGGCTGATAACGGTTGATATGTATGTACTTATTTTCAAAAATTGTATAGTGTTCCTCACACTATAAATCCTTGTATAAAGTTTCATACTTTAACGTCCAATGGTTCAGGCTATGCGTTGCCTTTCATTATTATTTAAGTAGATATCTGGATAAATTAATACGTACTGTACTATGATCCCATCCGATCGTAAGTGCAGATAAAATCCTGTATGGTTAAACGCAATATAACTAAGTAAAAGGCTAAGCATTCCATAAAATAGTAAAAACGCCGGTGGCTAAACTGACAGTAAGCCAATGATATTATATATTAAAAAGAGGCAGATATGTCATAAGCGCGCGCGTTGTGTGACTCAAAAAGTTCCCAATGGGAACTCTTATTCAGGTGAAGAAAGAGATAGCGATGTAGTTTTGACGCGAGAGCGATAAAGACGTGCGATAAAGCAATAAAGCGTGCCTTGCGGACATCGGAACACATTTTTCGGTTGATTTGTAAGGGCATAACGTATCTATGTTTATTTAAACATCATTGCAGTAAGCCGAATACAACTTGTCCAATCATAGTGCAACCCCACACACGCCCAAGGGCGGACTTTATAATTAATCCACCAAACTGAAGTGTATTCAATACAGGTTTCAGCACGCATAGGCTTAAAACGCTGCTCTATCTTTTTGTGATGCAGAATGTATCATCGAGATTTTAATTGGATATGATTTTAAGGTTTGATATAGTTAGACGCTTATAGGAGATTTCATACCTATTAGATGTTAATTAAATTATACGAAAATATTTGACCAGTGCAAGTTATAGCGCTTGAATTACATGTGCTTATGACTAAAATTTTAAGATTATCTATACAGAACTTGGCACCTACTTAGATCTCAATCCTTTTTTTTTGAACTTGGCTCTAATTTCACATTAATTTTTTGATGAGATATCATTACATTGTATCGAGAAATTATTAGTATTTATTAATAATAATTAGTAATACCTATTGTTATTTGTAAAATTATTATATACAGTGGATCCGCTAATTCCCTACTTTATAGTAGAGTTCAAATCGTTACAAAACAAAGAGTAAAAATCTACCCTCCAACGAGTACAATACAATGGATTGATTTTATTTAGTTTTCGGTTGGAAATAAAATCACAACTTCGGGAAAGAAATGAACGGTAAAGGAAAGGGTTGGGTAAATGCGTACGGAATACACAATTCGTCGTAATGTTGATTTGTTAAAATCATTACACGCATACCAATTGGTTTCAAGCTCGGAGGGGATGCAAATTTTCTTTGAAATTACGCCTAGACAACCTGATAGTACTTTCTCTTTGCATGAAACAAATGAAAGACATTGTGTAATTATATGCATACTGTGGGGTATTGGGTTAAAGGATTACACAACAACTTAGGTTTAATACATGATTATTTATTATTATTATTTATTTATTTTATTATTTATGTACACACAATAATGATTGATGATTCTCTATGAACCTTCCTTTTATTCGTTCGCTCAATCATTGGTTCGTTGGTTATAAGAGCAGCATTTGCTGAACGAGCCTGATGGAGACAAGTACAAGTGCGAGCGAGTCCCACGCAAATCCTATTTATCGTATGAACGTGACCCTAAAACAGACGTAAAAAATAATATTTAAATTTCATTTACCGTATGTTTATTGTAACCGCCTGTCGGCCGCGGCCAGTGCAAGCCACAATTAAGGTACAGATATATCCGAGCGACCCCTGTCCCTTGCGAGCGACAATCACAAAATGCTTTTATTTTTCCAGTCCTCCACACTTTTACGGCCTCATCAGAGGTGGTTATGGTGCGAGGGACCGTTGTTTACGCACCTACACGCGAATATACTGTTGTGGTATAGGTACATCCCGTAATGGGAAGCCATTTAGACAACTCCAAGATTTTATGCTACTTTATGGTGTTCGGTTTACTCTAACCGTTTTTCTGATAAAATTGTTTGCGTGTTTGTCATTTTATTGTTGCTGCCGAGATAGTCATATTCATTTTCACCCATATTCATTGCCGGTTGACAAGGACACACAATTTACACTCAAAAACTCCCGACGAGAACACAAAAATTATTTTGTCTGTCACATTTTGCCCCGGCAGTGAACATAGGACCCACCTCACTCAAACTAAGCGAAGGCAGCTGAGGCCTTGTGACATGGTGTTACACCATGATATTGAATACATTATTGAGTCATTTGTGGGAACAATTTAAATTTCCACAAAAGTTGGGACTGCAATAAATCTGTTGCAGTAAGTCAACAAAAAAAAAAGAAAAAGTCGCCACTGTAACTATATTTGATGAATACGAAGTGAAATGCAGTTCTGAAGTTGCGGTGTGTAATTTAGCTGTTGCTAATTGCAGTTTGTGTTTAATTTAAACTGTAATTACCGATGTCGAGCGTTGAGCGTTGAGCGGTGATAGGAGCCAACTCTGGACTGTCGTCTGCCAGGATTTCCTAACGAAGAACATTAGTTTTCCGTTGAATTTGTATGAAGTTTTCTTTTCAGATTTTAGGATACTAGCTGTCCTGTACATTTATTGTCCACATTCTTTTGTTATTTGTTTCATTATGCGTGACATTTGATCCATCATAGCTGTTCTATGTCAATTTACGCAATTTATGAGCAATTTACCTTATTTCCTTATCTGAGTGTGTTGAATAAGAATTGATTCATCACATATTAATTCCTCAAAATCATATTGCTATTCAATATTATTTATTTATATGGTTAGTACCAGGCATCTATGTACGTGGTCACTACCAGGTTGCTATAGGATTAGTACAAGTTCGCTACAAGGTCATTATCAGGTTACTATAGAGTTATTACTAGGTCGCTCTGCACCAGCGCTATGTGCCTCAAATTTCTCATTAAAAATATTGCGCGCTACGAGTGCTACGACGCATTTTGAATGTGAGCCGACCCTTTTATGTATTGACATTGACCATTTGTTTTCTCAGCATGATTGGGATCCACACATGATCCACATGAAAAAATAACAAATAGTTCCATTATTTCACCCAATATCGTCTTTATATTGTGTGTTCAAAGCGAATTTCCCCGATCATTGTCTTGAAATGTTTTTGTCTCAATTTACTATAGAGATTTTCTATAAGTATGTATGAAAACTCTTAACTTGATTGGTCATTAAGCTTACTGCTAATCCACCTAATCTTGGAGCAAGTATGTTCAAAGAGCATGGTAAAGTAGATTTTCTTCAGGCCTTAAACATAATGCCGTGCCTTGTAGGCAGAAGCTGAAGAATTTAAAGAGCTTGCATTACTTGTTTATTGTTGAAAACTCTGTCCGCTATAACAGCTTTTGTGATGTGTTAAATGTGTTCAGTTAGTTTTTAATATTTTTCTCTAAAGTTGCATTTGTTGAATTTGTATAACTACACTTTTTTATTACTTCTGTATTCCTATAAATTGTTGAGTTGTCTGAAGGAAATCGCTTCGTAGCGAAAAGACCGCCCCGGTTGTTACATATGTACTTGTTACTGTTTGAATGTTCTGATTAAATTCTTTTTATATTCTATGGCATGTAAACAATAAAGTTTTTTTTATTCAAATTGCTATTAAAATAATCTCCTTCCTATTAAATCATCGAGCATGTGATATATTACCTACAGTATTGTATTTGCCAACATCAACACACCCGATTAGCATGCCTAATTTACTCAGTAACGCGTCTTTCTAATGTTCTCATTAAGGTTTTAATACACCAATCAATACATTTGACTCCGCTTCTCTTAAGGATTAATTCTCGTTTGGTTCTGGCGTATAATTAGCAGCATTGAATGCTGGAGACTGTCACGAACTGATTAATTACTGCTTCGTGTATTGAGTCAGCTACGTGTACTGTAATTACTTGGAATTAATTTCAAAGCTTTATAAGACTAATTACGCCCCAACTCAGAGTCACTAATGGTTACTTTAATCGTTCCTTAGTAAAGAATCACTATACAAATTCTGTACTAAGTGACTCTGAGTTAGGGCGTAAGTTTAAAACTGAATAATTTGATGACTCTGTAGCCCAATTTTTACCTGTTTAGCAAAGAGCACAAGTTAGACCAGGGTAGACTTGACAGTTAAATTTTTTTCTCGTGGATGTGTTGACCTTATTTGTGTATGTACACGGTACTCGCAGCACACGTTATCAATGGTAGTGTGAGTGTGTGAGCTTTGATTTAGTCATAATGATAATGCTACCTCGATGGTCTACTTAATAAATAAACGTGGGAACGCTTTATTTTATTGTTATTACGTCTTTTGTTTGATCTATCTAATCCGTCTGCAAAAGTTAAGTAGGTTGATAATACATCAATCCGTACTTTACGGCCAACAAACAACACTGTATAACAATTGCATCCGTAGTTACATTGTTTACTATCTGAATATCGCTAGTTCAACAAGTATAGCTTTGGCAAATACGCTTGTATGTTCAGAATATTCCATCTAAGTTCCCGAAACAACTCGTAGGAACTCAATTTCAAACATTTGTCGCCTGTATGGACAACTTCAAATTAACGTTGCCTGGGCCCTAGCTGTCTGTATTTTATAGCGTCGAAGTATTATTGTTTTTTTTTTTGAAGTAGTTATCTATTCCAAATATGTTTGTTGAACAGACGTAAATAAGTTTGTCTTTATTGCTCTTAAGACAAATGACAAATGGATTCAAAAAGCTGCTTAGATTAAGAAAGTTTGAATATCTGAAACAGATTATAACTAAAGTTAAGATGGTTAAACTAATACTGTGTTCAATATGGTAGATGTTGGTGATTTGACACCTACTGCATCGCGTTGAAGTTGTCGTACGTAATTTTTGACTTAACAGGACAGAATTTGCCATTACATACGACAATGTGTATAGCCTAATATATCTCAACTTGATATTATTAGCTTATATAAATTAATATAATATTTATTTTAAAAAGTGCATGTATTCACTTAAACCACTCTTAGTAACTGTAATGTCATACATGATATTACTTAAGTTGTAAAAATGATAGCTACATATCAACTATCATTCTTATGACTCCAAAGAAAGATGTGAACAAAATACCTGGTCTACAATAAGTATACCTACAATAATAAGATGGAACGGAAGCCTTTTACATTCTATTATCCATTCTTTAATCTCTAATCAGATGCTTGTTCCTGACGCTTTTCATCTAAAGTCAAATATGTCTATTTACGAGAGCAAAAACAAAGGAAAACTACGCGGAACAAATGTGACGTTATCCGAGAATTTCCATGATTCATCTGAGGCATTATTACGTTATTTCCTACGTCATCTTTTGAAGAAAGTGCCTCAATGGAACGCTTCGTTTTCGTGAACAGAATGTATTTACATATCCTACTAGTAGGGACTTAAAACGTATTTTTATGAATTACTAGTGGAAATTCGGCGTGTGCTACTAATCGAATTTATGAATGGCCATATGAGTAGTTTTAGTGGTCTCAAAAATTTTCGCATTATTGCTTTGAAATTAAACCAGTTTGGGGCACATCAGTTGGATGGTTTCAAAGTCTATAAAGGTCATTGCCACAAACTTTTTTTGTGTTTTATAGGTATAAATAGATTGCTAAGATGATTTTTCTATAATAATAAGTTTTCTAAAAAATAATCTTTAGGAAATAGCTTTATGATGGAGTATGCTAATGGGTTTCCTAACTTGTGAAGTATTAGTGGTCGCAAATGTGACGTAGCGTCTAATTTTTTTGGAACATAAAGGCTCATCCATCAAGTAGCCTGACTGCTAATTTAGTACTTGTGATTATAAACTCTGAATGAATGATTCCTTTTAACTGTCTAAAAATAAAGGCCTAAATAGCCATCTAGGGTGAGCATTATCGAAATAAAAACAATTATATTTTTATGAACTATTCACCCATCAACATTACAAACTTTTCCTAAAGAGTCATTAACCCAGACAAAATGAAGAAAATCTTTTTATACCAGAAGTTTTAAATGTAACATTACTACGTTATACAACCAGAAAAGTGAGGAGATTTTATGGAACATTGAAATTTATTACTATCATCAATTCCGGGTAATGTAACTCACTCGTTCCCTACGTTCAGTTTTTCAGCAAAATTAGACACTTGCTGGGATTTATCTCTTGTTTTGGTTCAAGGTTGCGTTGGTTAGGAAACAATGCTACGTCGTTACGAAGTTTACTTATACTGTAGTATACCAGGTACACCTCGTATACATAAATCTAATTGCGTCAGCACATCAGAACTACTAAACCCAATTATTATAAAGTTTATGACACTAAAGTTTATAAAACTATTATGTTCATTATGGATGCCAAATAGTAAATCAATTATTTTGATTACATGAGTCCGCAATGTAACGTATTTTATTAGTCTAGATTATTACTATGGAATGGACTTAACCTCATAATTAATCTATTCAATTTACAGGAAGTCAAAGCTCGACGCTTATTATTTGTAATAAAATGTTGGGAAGGAACAAAAGTTAAAATGTTTAGAAAATCTTAGCCCATAAAACCATTAGTGTGTGAAGTGTCTATAAAATCAGATGGAAGTATCGTCACGCTGCCATGTGTATAAAACAAAATGAAGCGCGTCTTTGTTTGTTCATAATCTAATCAACTGTTAGATTCAATGAGATTTCATACAACTGGAACTCAAAGGACGATCGCTCCTTTTCATCGTTAAACATTTAATGGGGCAGATATTTCACCCAGTGCATTCTCTCTGTGCCTGATGTGTATCCTTTATAAATAGAGAGATGTAGGTTCAATAGATGATCGACATTTTTTTGCGGTGAGGTTTGTATATTTAAAGTGAATAAAGTATTTTTAAATTAAAATTTTAAAAAACTCGTGACAGTTTTATGTGCACTAAAATGTCTAAGCACACTCTCGATTAAGTCACCTTTCAAACAGAAAAAAACTAAATTAAAATCGAATCATCCGTTTGGGAGCTACGATGCCACATACAGACATAATAATATAGATACACAGATAAACAGACATGTTAAACTTATAACACCCTTTTATTCGCCGGGAGTTAAAATAATTGAAGTAAAGGAAACATACGTGGTACACGCTATTATATAAGTATCAAAATGTTTTAGTTGCACTTGACTTATTCGTATATAGTTCAGTAAGATTTGTTTTCATAAACTTCCGATTCACATAAAATATAATCCCTCAAACTGCAAATGTGTTTTGAATTTTTTATGTAGATTAAATATTTTATTTATGTTAAATCTTTATTACAAAAAAAAATCAAATTCTATTTGAAGTTCACACACATACAAGCGATAACATTTGCCACGTGCGAAGTAGAGTGATCTTAGAATATTGAAGATCCAAACATAAGAGGAGCTACGTGACTGCCGAGCTTTTCTCTTAAATCTTTCATTGTAGAAATCATGACGTGTCAGCTTTGGATATCGACTGCATTCGAAATAGCGACGGAAAAGTATTTCAGCAGTTTCAAGGAAGATATTGCGAGGTTGGATAGCAATATTGAGTACCAACTCAGTATCTGTTCAACTTTAATAGATTAAAGTAGGTACGTGTGTAGCTAGGCACATTGCCAATTAAAAATTTATAGTTGATTTAAAAGTACGTTTCGGTGAAGCAGCGAACTGAAAGAAAATTACTGGTAATAAACAAAACATCTCGCACAGAAATAAATATTAAAAAAAAATGATTTTTTTTCGTTTGGTACTTTTAATTATAGACGCAACGCAAGTCTGATTAGATTGTTCTTTATCATATCAAATATTTAGTAATTTGGAGATTTATAATTAACTATAATATTGGAACTTTTTAAAATAATTCCATGTAGCGTATCAAACGAAAGAGCACATTATCTTGGATACCTTTAAATATACTTTTATGATATTTCAACAATATTTTAATTATTTTTAAAAGGAAACATAAAACAAAAAATAATTAAACTGTAATTTGGGACCCCTAATTGTCTTTAAGTAAATACTCGAGTAGTTTTTTATAATATCATTAAGCTATATTAAAGCAAAACAAAATTTTAGTAAAAAAGAACATTTAATAAAAAAAAAATTTGCCTGAATTTTCTACCAAACAGCCTAAAGCTCCAATTCACTTAATCTCTACTTGAAAAGATCTCCAAGTAACTTAAAAAGTTATACTCAGAACTCTTGGAAAATTATTGCACAGACGAATGAGTTTCACGTAAATATTCATTCACGTTTGAATCTCATTCAGAAGAGTTATTACAATGAAAAGTTTTCATAGAATCAGGCATTGTTATTCTGAGAAATGATTCCTCTCCTGATTTCTGTTAACGTTTGTCGGAGACTCAATTGAATCAATGATTTATTGTACGCCGTAGTCGACTTTCGATTGTATCTGTATCTTGAAGAACTTTGACTATAATTACATAACATTTTATAGGTTTGTGTCGAGTCAAAGCTTTGATGTCGTTTGTAACAAATTTTATTGTGTCGCAAAGTATTTTTTTATTTATTATTAAGCTTTTAAGCTATTAAGGTTAAAGAACTTTTGTATAATAAGTCTATGATTCTGTGATTCTGATGATTCTATGACTCTTATGATGCTGCGGATGCGTGGGGGAAGCCTTTCCAGTTGTATAATGATTTATTATCATCCAAAAAATCTCTAATTTTTAATTTGAAAATATCACACGCTTTTATATTTTAAAAGTTCTGATACTTTGGTAGATGTAATGGTTACGTAAATAATTCTAAGTACCACAATAAATTACATTTTTTTGTATTAAAAAATATACTGTATCTGGTATATATCTGTATTAAAGTAAATATGTATGTATCTATACTACTCGTAAAGTGTATCTATGCGTAAATACAACACTGCGTAGGAAATATTTTTGGGATAAAAATTATTGTAATATGGCCAAACCAATCCACGGAAAACAGAAAAAAAACACAAATAAACTCGAATAAAGAAGCTTTAGATATAAATGTTTATTCTGTGATATAAATCAGATCGTAAAACCTTAGCATAAAACCTTACCCGAAAATAATTCTATCGAAATTCTTCTGAAACCAATCATTCGAAAAGAAGGTACTTCGGATATCATTCGCTTGAATAAGTGAAAATATTATTTTGCTCTCAAAACAAACATTTTATGTTCTAATCAGCCCCACGTTAGTTATATCACAGTTTTCGTCAGTCGTGCGATATTTTCGTAAAAATAAGAGCGTAAAAGCAAATTAAATAAGAAATGTTCATGAACGGCCATGATTCATTGTTAGTACGCTCAAATCTCGATACCTTGAGGGTCTGACCCCTCGTAAACGGAGATTGGGTAGATGACCAAATTTACTTAGACAAGAGCACTGCCCAAATTCAGCGCAGCAGTACTGTCGGCTAAAGTAGATGTTTTCTTTATTAGTATTTATGGCTGTAAAAAAGCATTTTATGGACAATAACAGACATCAATTTTATGCTACTGAATCGGTATACTCTTAAAGAGATTTGAACTTATAGTATAAGGGCACGACACGACTAAGTACCTATTATGTTTATGGAAAAGGATGTTTTAATGTGGTAATTACTTAAGTAAAAAGAAAGTGTAAGATCTCTCACGCGATGCCTTTTCAAATATTAATGGTGTCAAAATTTATGTTTGATGGAATATTATAATCAATAAATAAATGATTGTATGCTTCATTATCAAAGATATTAATAACATCTTTGTTCATTATACTACATGGTATTTAAATCTCTTCGGATGCAACAT
Organism: Thymelicus lineola; assembly: GCA_963932265.1. Taxonomy (NCBI): domain Eukaryota; kingdom Metazoa; phylum Arthropoda; class Insecta; order Lepidoptera; family Hesperiidae; genus Thymelicus; species Thymelicus lineola. The sequence goes on along the minus strand of OZ010695.1, from coordinate 4,937,774 downwards.
CTCGTATAATCCCGGTTGAAATTCACTTACAGGTAAGTTCTTTCAACCATACATTATGCTTCAATTGCTAATTACATGAAGTACCTATAGCTTGTTTCAAGATATCTAAATAGAAAGTTCTAATCAGTAACGTCTTCTTCTTGGACTCAACATTCAATGTTTCTCATCATGTACAGTTAAGTAGAATGCCTATACTCCTTATTTTATATCGTCAATAAAGATTCAATATACTTACATTACCTTACATTATAAAAGTTAATAGAGCGTAAAAATAAATACCCAGTCTGAATTTCCTATGTAAATGGAATAAGAATATTGAATTTATTCGGCATGCGTCATAGGTACCTTTCGTTCATAGCTGTACATCGCAGTCGAGGGTATACGCAAACAGCTGAGATGAATCATAAAACCCCCAATAGTTTACGAGAACGACGAATTTTATGACGACTACGTATTGCCTATAGCATTTATCTTTTGTTTTATCTGCGGAACCAACGCGACGGAACTTACAATTCATGCGAGTCTTTGGATACGATTTCTTCAGTTATCTTTTATTTTTACTATGGTATTGCGTATTGTAAATGGGAAAAGGTTTGACGCTTGGTTTTGTCACTATATCTTTCTAGCACTAGTTCGTAGTTCGTACGACAGTATTAGTGAAATAGATTAGGAATGTTTTATCCATGCATGTGTCCAGCCCACTAATTAATTAGCAATGCTAGAAATATGCCTAATTGAGTTAATTACATATTTAAATTATATTAAAATAAAAAAAAAACATCTAATGTCTAAGTAAGAGGTATCTATTTTACTTTCATTATTACTGAAATAGGATTACTAGTAATCATAGAATACTTAGTCTAAAAGTGTTAATCGCTTCTAATGAGATGCGATCGATATTTTAAAACAAGTCACGCTATACCATTGAAGTATTATTACTAGCGTATAGAACCGACACCGCGAACACCATGGTATGTCCCATTGCATTGGCTTCAATCTTCAATGGATTTTTCGATTTTGAAAGGAGTACGGGGGCTCAATTTTGAAAATCGAACCTCCCGGGCGGGACATACATTTTGTTCGTGATGTCTGTTCTATGAAATTATAGGTACTTCAATGTGCTATACTTACGTATTTACCAAACTAAGCTTAGTAAATCTAGTGAAGTACCTATAAATGAATACTAAGCTTGCGAGCAAAATTCAATTCCACAGACGCTTGACTCGTTACGAGCCATTCGAAACATCGCGTATTGTGTATACATGACTACAATGAAATGCCATACAAAATGTATGCGGAATAGGTTTGTGGCACGAAGAATAGAAAAATACGGAATTGAAAAAGGAACGTGTGACAGTTACTTTCTTTCTCGAAGATCTAATATTCAGTTCTGAAATACGTTCAATTTTACATAACTTACGAAAGAAAGAAATTTACGTGTTGATACTACTCTAAGGTTTGGCTCCAGAAGATATGATAAACGGTATAGTTACAATTTTTATTTTTAGGGTTCTGAACAAAAAAAATGTAAAACGGAACCCTTAGGATCACTCGTGTGTCTGAATGACCGCCCTTCACGGCCTATTTTCTCTGAAACTACTGGACCGAATGAGTTGAAAGGTGCTCACTGCTCATATTGTGCTTTTTTATGAGACCAAAGACGAAGATATAAAGAAAATAAATTAAAGTTGAAAAAAAAAAAGAACTGGAAAACTGTTTTGAAAACGTATCGTATGGCATGAAAGAGCTTATTAAAAGGATCTCAAATATATTTTTGTTATAGTTCTAAAATGGATAGTTTTAAAATTATTCAAGAAAAAACGAAAATTGAAGACTCTTAACTCGCACTTGTCAAGTTTTTTGTTCATTACCTTAAATAAGTTCTATCAATACCTATACAAATAAGCAAAGAGAGAGAGTAAAGAGAGAGAGAGAGAGAGAGTAAGAGTTATCTATCTATCTATAAGCAAAACAGCGCAACGACTTAACGAAGATAATACCACATTATTCACAATACAGGAGTACTACCCGACCCCTTTTTGTAAAAGGTAATCCCGACAAAGCTGGCAAAACGTCGACACATAAAGGGTTCAATACAGCTTAATTCCAATAAAACTGTAAACGTGAAACGAATTACAATTGGAGGCTGGATGAATTTTCTGTTGTGGCCGAGAGAGGTTTTGTTTGTTGATAATCCGTAAAGGTAGAGATCGCTCATAGACTTTCCACTATTACAAGACTCCGCGACAAGTACTCGAGGTACGTCTAGACAGGAACGATACGCGATCAAATTCCTAATGAGTTATCTGTAAATTCACAACAGTAAATTCGTTCATTCATCGCTAGCTATAAATGCGTCACCATTGGATTAAAGTCTTGTGTAAGGGACACAGGCATTTCATTGTGCTTAGTCACGCTTTCACAACTCTGCGCTAAGATTTCTAATATCAAAAGGTGATATTCAATACACAATAGACATCAAAACCTAAGGAGAGGATCATTATTAAATCGGTCATCGCTAGATTGACGGCTAGTCTGAAGACTTTATAGACTCAGGTATAGAGACTTAAAATATAGACAAGACTTGCTCTTTCTGTGTATATTCGCATATCATTTTTACACACTTTCAACTGTTAGCAAAGTTGAGTATCTACCTCTAGACACAGTGGCGGCCTTAGGGGGTGGCGAACGGGGCCACCGCCCGGGGCCTCGCGCTTACAAGGGCCTCGCGCTATCATCCGAGTTCAAAAAAACTTTGTAGACCAAAACAAAAATATAATTGCATAACTACGAACGGAATACTATGATATACAGTCTTCGATCAGGTGTATTATAGATCGATGTATAAAGCAAAATAACAATAAAAATACATAACAATGTTTATTTCCTGTTATTTGTCTGTATACATATATAACAAAACCGAAACCTTTACAATATGCACCTAAGTCGTACCTCTAGTATTCATTTTAGTTTATCTCTGGTTTTCTGTCGTGATCGTAATAGGTTTTTTGTGAATCTTACGTATTAAAATTACAAAAGCGTGTTTAATGTATGTGCGCATTAAAAGTAATAAAATGATTATTTACGTGATCGTGATTCGGGAAGAAAATTTAAATAGGGCAGTTCGAAAAGAAAACTAGCTCTCAAAGGAAAAGGGTTTTATACGAGCGAGTTCAAGGTCAAATTAAAGGTGTTAAAAAAACTGAATAATTATTATTAATTACTACTGAAATTCTAAGTGGATAGACTGTGGGCGACTACAAGTATTAAAAACGGTGACTTGAAAATACTTTGTGTAGTTTGTATTGAAATTTTGACAACTCATATTATATTCAAAATGCATATATTTAGTCTGACTACGTTTTGCGGGGTCCCTCCCAATTTTATGCATAAAATGAAATTATTCAACCTAATAGTCCAGTCAAGGTATGACTCAAAAGAGGGTAAAGAGTGCGTGAGCGGGAACCTAAGCCATTTCTTCAGAAACTTATTCAGGGTGCTTAGGGAGATACATACTAAAAGTCCTGGGGTCTACGAGGCGAGCCGGAGGGAGGGGGACAAAGGTCCCGATTTTAGGTTTTTCGGCAATATCCTCAAAAACGGTGCATTGCAGCAAAAAATGTTCTAAGATGAAATGAAAGCTTATAAAATTTTCTATAACTTTAATTCTGTATACTTTTTCCATATCCCCAACCGGTTTTGAACTACACGCTCCAGTAAAAAAAATTGTAAATGTAGAAATTAAAGTTATTCAGCGTGATGACCATTATCTGATGTGAAAATTATTTTAAAATTTATTGTAACCTAAGCTGGGAGTACCTCCAAGTGGTGAAGGCTGTAACAATAAGAAATTGCGTTTTTTATGACAGTATAGAACTGAAAAGAGACGGGAAAACAATCATGATATTGACGAAGTTGAATAACTTTAATCTCTACATTTCTAGAGCGTGTAGTTCAAAAACGGTTGGGATAGGGAGAAAGTGTACAGAATTAAAGTTATATAGAGAATTTTATTTATAAGCTTTCATTTCATCTTAGAACATTTTTCGCTACAACGCACCGTTTTTGAGATATTGTGTGTAAGCCCGCCTCATGATTTTTTCATTCAAAAATGGCGGGAACATTACACAATAATTGAAATAAATTCGTTTTAGTTGATTTAAGTTAATATTTTGTTTTCTTACTGATGAGAAGTAATACCCTTTTCTTTTTTGTTTTTTTTTACGAGCAATTAAATTATTGTGACAAGTTCTTATCACGCAAGACGGCATTTTTTCAGTTTGTTACTAAACAATTTTGCATGCGGCTGCAATGAGCGGAGGCGAGTGACATGCGAGTGAGTGAATGAAGTAAGCCACTTGGCTGCAATGCATTTCCCCGACTCGATGTTCGGGTTGTCTGTTCTATACGAAGTAATAGTACTTCAATGGTTTACAGTAATTTTTTCGCACTCAGAAGTGAATTTTCTTTTTTCTAGTGTTTATGAACGCATATTCACTATCCCCCGTTAAGATATTTTTTCGCAAATACATAATTTCCCCGCTTGGCTGAGTATACATATATAACCTACCTTTGAGAGTTGCCCATTTTTTTATTATTAACCCGATTAATAATATCTCAAAAGAAAACAGCTTGAACACGACCTACGTGAATCCGCGTTTTAATATCTGAAAAATGTTGATCGGGAAACCTTTAAAAACCTAACACAGACTAAAAGTGACATATTGCAATCCAATCCTCATTAAATCCATGTGACGTGCGGGGTTCGAAAAAGCATGACATGTGCACATGCAGTAGTAATGTGGGCGAATATCGCGGCATTAGGTACTCGTGGCGTTCATCCATGCTTGGAATGCACTGCCCGCTTTCTATCAGGTGATGGAGTCATTGTGGTTGGCCAAAATAAAAAATTCTCAAATCAAATCTAAACACACACATTTTACGGAATGGACAAGGGCCTCGCAAGGATCTGCTGCCCTGGGCCTCGCAATGACTAAGGCCGCCACTGTCTAGACATGTGAATGAGTACTATAGAAAAATTTAAGTGTAAAAAATGAAGAATGTGACATAAGTTGGTTGTAGAATGGCACAACTTCCTCAAATAAAATAAAATAGTTATGCTTGTTATCAAGATTGTAAAATTGCTTCGCCTCACGACTTCGATAGAACAAAGTTTCTGTTGCGAAGTCTTATTTTTTTTCTGTGTTTTCGACAAAGAGCATTGTCTTAGATTCAAAAGAAAATTTTATTACGTGTTTCAAGACTTTGTGAAATCTCATATTTATACTGGTAACATTAGATAACTAACCAAGGAATTAATTGAACTGAGTGTAACCTACACTGGGTATAACCTCGTCCAATGTCGACGATCACGTACCTACTGAAAAGGTAGGCTCCAGTCAAACTGGAAAACCAGGACATAGGTAAAGCTCCCCCCTCCTCTTTATCTGGTTACCAATAAACGAATAAATAATTATTTAAATTATTCCCAATTAAGTAGCGTACGCTTACTGATTACAGTACAATGACGAATTTAGCAGTGTCGCATCCCTTCAACGATGTATAGACGATGTCTGGGGAACGGTAATGAAATGCTGGATACGCGACGCCCCTGTCGGGACGACTGCGGAATACTGATACTGTGAATTCGGAAATGCCTCCGCAATTCTGGTAACTCTTATGTCAGGGCTGGTCGTTAGGATTGCTCTTTTTGGAAAAATAATCGACTTTTATCGTTACTAGCGTGTCTGATGCCATTTCTGGCTGACTCTATTGGTGTTGAGTAAATAATTCACACCTTGAGATATTGTGTGGAAAGCTTACATAAAAACATATGGCTGGCTGCAAGAAAACAATTAATAAAATTAATTGATATTCTCTATTCATTTCGCTTATTTAATTCAGTTTAATTATAACTTTAACTTTGTTATAAAATTGGTTATTAAGACAATATTTTTATAAATAAACTTACGTCTTTACTCTTTATCGATTATTTGACGACTGATCTGACATCAAAATGAACGTACACAAATATTTTAATTTTATCTTTAATTTGTATACACCACATACCTACTCCACTACTATACGGGATATGCTAAAATGGACATTAAAACATAGATTATTCTCAATAATCTTCTACCACCAAAATTGACAACCCTAAAATTTTCGTACACGCCGCGTGGGTGTCAACAAAAAATCGTGTGCCCGTCTAAATAAATACGCTTTGAGTTGAGCCCCGCTTCCGCCAGTGCCTCACGCATGCGATGGTTTACAGCTTGTGTAACGGAAGTGTAGTTTTCCTCTGTATGCTCACGAAACCACCCTCATCTGCATCTTATTGCCAAACGTTGCACGACAGCCTACGAAAGCTAGGCCCATTCGAGTCTGGCCTGCAGGTATTTTTTTTAATATTATAGTATGTTTATTAGAAATAGTAAGTCATAGTTTAAAATCCGAATTAAAGGCGTTTCTTCACCCATCTGCTTACCGATAAAAATATTTTTTTTTATCAATTATCTTTAGACTTAAAATCTCTTCAGACTCGTGTTTAATATAGTTTATTATAGTCTATTAAAAGTTCAAACAATCAGGTGATCTACGAATCGATAGACACTGTAGCATTGTCTGATACACAGAGTACTTGTCTGACATTCAATTTAAGTATCTCTACAAAGTGTCAATGCCAAATCAATTTGTGAAAGAAGAATGGTCATTATTCACTTGAAAATACAATGTATAAAAATGAACTAAATCTTATAATTTCAGCTACTTAAATTGTATATTAATTACACTTATCACTATGTTAAATGAAAGGCAGGTTTTTTTTATATTTCTTTAAGCTTATTCTAAGTCATGGGTAAAAGCTCAGATTAAAGAAATAAAAGGCAGATATATTCATCCAACTAAAATGTAAAGCTACCAAAGCAAATACAAACTAAAAAAGCAAATACAAACCCGATTCAGTTCTAAAGAAAGCGTCAAATAGCTTTCATGTCACAATTGTCAAAATTTATTAAATAATTTTCTCAGATAAAATTCCGTCTTGCAATTTTAAACACTGCTAAAGTTGTTCCCAAAATCAAGCAAAAGAAGATTAGATATCTTTTCACAGGTAACTGTTCATTATTTTATTATTTATTTATAATAATATTTTTGAGGTGCGCTCGGAACACAAAACCTCGACAATTATTCAATTTTATACCAGCTTTATATGAAAATCGATTACCCTAAATTAGGGGAAATATGCATGGGTTATTTGAACACTGATCGATTATAAATTTATATCAAAAAAAAATATTTTAAAAATAAATAGTTGTATTTATTTAAATCTAAAAATGAGGAAATGCAGCCAATGCATAAATACCAGTCGCTGGGTTATTACAAACGTAAGATAGATAGTACAAAGGATTAGAGGGATAAAATAAGGATTTTAACATAGGTAAACCTGGTTGATTGAAAATATCACGTTTGCCTACGATAAAATGCACGATTGAAAGAAAATATTGTATTCCATTTTAGTTCCTGTTTAGCCTACTCAATAAATTATTTTATTTTGCAGATTGCCGACAAATACGAGATAAATGGGATTTTATTATTCCTCAAAGTAGGCAAGATAATGATTGGCCATTCAAATTTTGCTTTGTTTATTCATTGCATTTTAATGAAGATGACTTATATTATATATATTTTATGTATTTTAATTATAATAAATGTAATAAAATTTTTATATTTTTCAATGAAAAATAACTACCCAAAAGAGAAAAAACCATAAATTAAAACAATTCAACATATTAAGTACTGTATATTAAAATAACATTTGAAATATTTAATATCTAGACTTTTTGATAACTAGTGATACAATAATAAATAATTTGCCAATTTAATTGTATAACATTTCAAGTCGAAAATATGGCAAAAAATATTTTCTAAATAGCGGGAGATTGCGACTTTTTGTTTTCAATGTGGCAACTTACACACACAAAGAAGTATGTGTCTCTACGATGCCACTGCTAGCTGTCAATATGGTTGTCATGCACACATAGTGAAAAAGTGGCTTCACGTCATTTGTTGCATTTCTTTGCGAAAGTTATATCTGCCTTTTATTTCTTTAATCTGAGTTCAATTACCCTCAGATTAAAGAAATAAAAGGCAGATATAACTTTCGCAAAGAAATGCAACAAATGACGTGAAGCCACTTTTTCACTATGTGTGCATGACAACCATATTGACAGCTAGCAGTGGCATCGTAGAGACACATACTTCTTTGTGTGTGTAAGTTGCCACATTGAAAACAAAAAGTCGCAATCTCCCGCTATTTAGAAAATATTTTTTGCCATATTTTCGACTTGAAATGTTATACAATTAAATTGGCAAATTATTTATTATTGTATCACTAGTTATCAAAAAGTCTAGATATTAAATATTTCAAATGTTATTTTAATATACTGTACTTAATATGTTGAATTGTTTTAATTTATGGTTTTTTCTCTTTTGGGTAGTTATTTTTCATTGAAAAATATAAAAATTTTATTACATTTATTATAATTAAAATACATAAAATATATATAATATAAGTCATCTTCATTAAAATGCAATGAATAAACAAAGCAAAATTTGAATGGCCAATCATTATCTTGCCTACTTTGAGGAATAATAAAATCCCATTTATCTCGTATTTGTCGGCAATCTGCAAAATAAAATAATTTATTGAGTAGGCTAAACAGGAACTAAAATGGAATACAATATTTTCTTTCAATCGTGCATTTTATCGTAGGCAAACGTGATATTTTCAATCAACCAGGTTTACCTATGTTAAAATCCTTATTTTATCCCTCTAATCCTTTGTACTATCTATCTTACGTTTGTAATAACCCAGCGACTGGTATTTATGCATTGGCTGCATTTCCTCATTTTTAGATTTAAATAAATACAACTATTTATTTTTAAAATATTTTTTTTTTGATATAAATTTATAATCGATCAGTGTTCAAATAACCCATGCATATTTCCCCTAATTTAGGGTAATCGATTTTCATATAAAGCTGGTATAAAATTGAATAATTGTCGAGGTTTTGTGTTCCGAGCGCACCTCAAAAATATTATTATAAATAAATAATAAAATAATGAACAGTTACCTGTGAAAAGATATCTAATCTTCTTTTGCTTGATTTTGGGAACAACTTTAGCAGTGTTTAAAATTGCAAGACGGAATTTTATCTGAGAAAATTATTTAATAAATTTTGACAATTGTGACATGAAAGCTATTTGACGCTTTCTTTAGAACTGAATCGGGTTTGTATTTGCTTTTTTAGTTTGTATTTGCTTTGGTAGCTTTACATTTTAGTTGGATGAATATATCTGCCTTTTATTTCTTTAATCTGAGGTTTTGAACGGATCCAATGAACTAATATACTAGTAGTATATTCGTTCACTGAACGGATCTCAACTTCCTTTTTTTAAGTCGTTCCATTTTAAATATTGCTACTTGACTTCATTCATCTCTGTTTAATTATCAAGATTTTAAATGTATGAAAAGTGGATATTGTTCTTTATGTAACAGTATTTTCAAATAACTCAATTGTATTATAATTTGTCTACTAAAATACCAACTATCTAGACACACGGCAGCGTGTCCAGCCAAAGTTCAAAAAAGCGAACTGGTAACGCAGGGCCATGTGTAATATTACACAAACCATTTCAAGCTATTTTTGACCCCTTCACAACTCGAGATCTATTAAATCTATATGCATGAAATTTGACACATTTATTAAAACCTCATTATATAATCCTACATACCTATGTAAAGCCTGATCATAAATAGTTTTTTTTAATAGTATAAATTTATTTAACTAAGGAATTCAAAGAAATAAAGTCAAACTTTAAACAGATCTAAGAATATTACACAAACTTAAAATAATCGAACTTTCATTTTGAACCCCGGAAATGGGGAACCTCACAAGCTGCAGAGAAATTAATTACAGATAAAGGCTTAGTAGAAATTTGAACCCGGTTCGATTAACAGATTTATGAAATTTACATCCGGATTTGGCAAATTTATCACCGGTTTCTAAGCACTAATTAATTCCAACTGTTATCTTAAACGATTAATTAAAGAAACTCATCGACCAATTAGAATTTGAAATTAATATCTGAGTTGTTCATGCAATTTATTACTACAGAAATACAGCTTGAATTCGGAAATTATTACCATAAAAATACAAAGCTTAATGTAAACATGTTATTTTTGTTGACTACCACATTAGGTGTGCTTTTTAAAATAAAAGATTTTTATTGACTAATCTTTTACATTTTCATATCCAATATGACTGGGATATACCTACCCAATAAACCCGTAGTCCATTAGGTACCCGGAATTCAAAAACCTGTAAGAAATGTGTTCAACGAAGAAACTAATAAAATCAATATAAATTAGTATATGCGTGCATAACTTTTTTTCTGATAACTGATTAATGTGTCAAATCAAAATCATCTCATGATGAATGGCGATCATGTACATTATGGTAAACGTATGAAACTAGTAAAAGTTCCCACCTAACCGCCTGGCCACGGGATTTTTGCCGTAGCGAAAAATCGCGCTGTGCAAACGGCGAAGCGTCAAGCGGCAAAAACAAATCTATAGACATGTGCTGAGCATACCACGCGCAGCAGCGAATAGCGGAGCTACCGGTGATACCAACCGAATCGCGCGACTTACCTACGGCGCGACAAGCAACTAAAACTAAAGCATGAAACAATATGGAGCAAGTCACGAAGTCGAGCGGCAGACGCGGCGAATAGTGCAGTAGCTCAAGTGTGAGTTTTCGCAAGCATTTACTTCACCAACGCGTTTGCGTCTATGCAATCAAAATGTATGGAGTTATTGTCAGCGTCTCTAGCGGACAGTTAAAACAACTACACTGCGAGTGTGAGTTTCAAAATATCGTTTACGTGAACTTTTTAGTCAACATTGAATGTAACTTATCATTCGAGTGGAGGTATTTTTGACGTGTGCGATGTTTGACAAGTGAAACGCATTGTTTGGTAATAGGTCGTCATAGTAACAAAACATAATAGTAGTCATAGTAACAGATGCTATGCTATTGTTTTATCTCATTTGTTCTTTAAGCTTAAAGCGAAACAGCTATAGCTCATTGATAAAAAAAAACATAATGCGCCTAAAATAAGTTTCACTTGACTGCCTTAGTAAGCTTAGGAATAGTGTACTTTTAAAATAAGTAGCTCGAGGGTAAGTTTCTAAAAAAAACTAAAAACTCAACTATCACGGGAATCGAGATGACTCAAACATTTTTGTACACGTATTTTATGCAAGTGTGAGTTCCTTAAACATCAACGAAAACTTATTCGTTTACTCACATCGTTATTAGCATAGTTGCACTTACAACTCATCTAATTTTAAAAGTACACTATTACTAAGCTTATAGAGGCAGTCAAGTGAAACTTATTTTAGGCGCATTATGTTTTTTATGAATGAGCTATAGGTGTTCCGCTTTAAACTTAAAGAACAAATGAGATAAAACAATAGCATCGTGTTGCTATGACATCAACATTTGACGCATTTGTTGCGCACATTACTTACATGAAAATAGAAAAGTTTCATACCATATATATGCATATATGGTATGAAACTTTTCTACCCAACTCGTGCTCTATATGCATAGAGCACGAGTTGGGTAAGAGTGGTAAGCGCTCGGACTCGAAATTCGATGGTCGTGGGTATTCCCCGTATGGTAGATTTTTCAATTTCTCAATTTTTATATAATTTATTGGCCAATTATGCAAAGAAGTCAATAATTAATTTTATTAATTTATTTATATGCAAAGATAGAAAAGGTAAAAATTAGGATTTTTGAAATAAAGCGAAGCGCATACGAAAATACTTTGTACATGAAAATTCAAAACTTTATTCACTGACATTCGATTATTTACATGTGTCGGGAATCGGGATGATATAATGGGATGCTTTAAAAGAGGCTCGGAATATAGGCCGTTGTTTTCGCTGATGATTGCGCTTATCTTGAGCCTGGGCTTCCGCCAACATCTTCCAAGCAAAGTAGGTAATTACGCGCTGCTCCAGTCAACATATTGCTTAATCAATTTTCACTCCATACTGTAAGGCCTATTTTTATAAATGAATGTGTAGCGACCCTACATTTGTACATTGTAGATGAGCAACCCTGTTTTGGTTACCATAGTATTTGAGAATAACACTATTGTCATTTCATTGTCAAGCTAAAAAATAGCAAAATAGTATTGTATTATTGGAAATATTGAAAATATAAACATGCAAAGAGAAGGAAAAATTTATGTGTAATTTTATTGTATATAATCCTGAGGCTCTCCATAATAAAATCAAATAAACTATTACCAAAAAATGCGTTTCACTTGTCAAACATCAAGTGAGTAACTCTAATACTATGGTTGCGTATTTTTTCAATAGTTAACTATAAAATAGTAACTTACACTCGCGCACACGTCAAAATGCCTCCACTCGTATGTTAAGTTACATTCAACATTGACGATGTATAAGGAACTCACGCTCGCATAAAATATGTTTACTAAAATGTTTCAGTCATCTCGATTCCCGCAGTAGTTGCGTTTTGCCGTTATATGTTAGAAACTCACACTCGAGCTATAGAATAGTGCAAACGTTTCTTTTCACGCCGAAAAAATGAACTATATGTCACTATGCTTAAGTAGAAATGGGATAAATTTCTTTCTGTAAAAACAATATAAGACATAGGCAATATTTTGAAATGTGTATTACATTTAATCTTATATCTTTAAACGAGCAATTCTTGTATACATATATATATATATATATATATATATATCGGTGAGGCCATGAATCTCCAGTGAAGGTCCAGGGACGGACCTCTTTATTCTACAGCGCTTGCCTGATGCAGAGGCTGGCATATAAGAAATGTCATGTCATATTTAGATTAGGGAATTGTCAAGAATGTAAAACAGATTATTATTGATCACGTAGTGTTGAAGTACTTTGGAATATTGATGTGAATGTTAGGAGAACTGGAAATATATCATGGTGCAAAGTAAAAGGAATATCATTTCATAACCAATACCATAGAATACCTCCTTCTGCTACATCAGAAGTGATGGACGAAACATGCCCACAAATCGGAAAATAAATGAGGAATGACACTAGTTCGGTTGACATTAGAAGAAAATTTTGCAATGAGAAATGAAACAATACAAAACGCGATGAAATGAGAATGTGGAAGTTCATAATATAATCGACGTGGACAATGCAAAACGTAGTGATGAGACTCAGTGGAGCTAGAGTTCATATAAACCAAGCCATCCAATGTGTCATGTTGACCGAAGGAGTATGGATCGCAGATAAGTAGCCCTAGTCTAGCATCAAATGTGTTATCATACGAGTAACCTGATATCATACGAGTCAAATTAACCTTATTTATTTTTCAGTTGCGGAAAATCGATAAGACATGAAATAATGATCTACCACGTGAAACCAAGAGACCCAGGAGCTAACACTGAAACCGATGGTTTGCTTGGAGACATGTCTGCTGCAGGTGTAAGTCACGTAGAGAAACTATGGTCGGTCTGGTAGTGTACTAAAAGAAGGTTTAATGATGATAATATGATGATATCGATTTAATGTGTCGCAACAATGGCTATTGTAAAAAAAAGTGAGAAAAAATAATAAGGAAAGTAAAAACAGAGGTAAAAAAAATAGTACTTACTAAAAAAAAGTGTAAAAAAGAGTGAAAAAAGAGAAAAGTGAAAATGAAAGGTAAAAAAAAGAGTACCTAGTAACAAAATGGAATTACAAAAAAAAATTGAGTAAAAAAAGGATGTAAAAAAAGGTGTCAAAAAAAAAGAAAAAAAAGGAAAGAAGTGTGAATAGAGTCCGGGCCAGCATAGAACTGAAGGGGCGATGTACCTGAAGAGTCTTGGAGAGACTGGACCAGGAGTCTGCAGGGTTTGAACCGGACCAGACGACAATGACATAATTGCGACGTTTCGTAGAGTTTTATGAACCAGATTGGTAACCAAATGGCCAGTCCATAGTTATCTCCACTATGTTTTAAGTGTCCACATTTAAAAAATATCAGACTTAATGAGCGAATTATTCTTGACTATAAATTAATAATGATGAATGATAAAAATGAATATGAGTGAGGTTAATGTAGTCAGAATAGCCGAGCAAGATACTGTTGAGACTATTTTTACAGAATTCTTATTATCCACACGAGGCCGTGCGGGTCGTCAGCGATGGCCGCGTGAGTGAACACAAAAACAACGTGTTTCGGACCCAGCAGTTAGAGCAGACCACATGCTTTGATCCAGTGATGACGTACCAAGATAAATTAATCCGCGCACGAGGACGAGCGCACGTCAGGATAGCCGTATCGGTGAGGCCATGAATCTCCAGTGAAGGTCCAGGGACGGACCTCTTTATTCTACAGCGCTTGCCTGATGCAGAGGCTGGCATATAAGAAATGTCATGTCATATTTAGATTAGGGAATTGTCAAGAATGTAGAACAGATTATTATTGATCACGTAGTGTTGAAGTACTTTGGAATATTGATGTGAATGTTAGGAGAACTGGAAATATATCATGGTGCAAAGTAAAAGGAATATCATTTCATAACCAATACAATAGAATACCTCCTTTTGCTACATATATATAATTGGAATCTCGGAATCGGCTCCTACAATTTTCATGAAATTTAGTATATAGGGGGTTTTGGGGGCGATAAATCGATCTAGCTAGGAATCATTTTTAGAAAATGTCATTTTATTCGTGTTTTATCGATAATCAACTTAAACATTTAAACTGAAAAATATGACTCTTCCTGACATCTATAGGCGAATAATAATACTATTTGTGTTACTATTTGTGAGCCACTAATTGCTTTAACGACAACACAACAACAAAACACAATAACACTAAAGCTATTCCAGCAGATGGCGTTGCTAAGTAACACGATGTCAATGAGTGTTTGCTTTGAGGTTAGACTAAGAAAATCAATTATTTTATTTATATTATTTGTGTCTTCTTAATACACGTGTTCACTTAAAAATGCCTAAGCAATCTTGGAAAAAAACGCTTAAAAACAATCTAACTCCACGAAGCCGCAACTCGTCTCAAGAACACCTAGAAGAGCATCAGGTTTCTGCTCGTCCCACACGTGCTGCTAAAGTAAGATGCTTGCAAAATTTGACTGACATTACACGAGCAGAAAGGTCTTATGATTTAGATGTTTCACGAGAGCGTGCGGCCCAACGTGTAGCTAACGAAAATAGAGAACAACGAGAGCAACGTCTGCAAGATTTGCGGCAGCGTGCGGCAGAGCGTGTAGCTTCTGAAAATGACGAACAACGAGAGCGTCGTCTGCGAGATTTGCGGCAGCGTGCGGCACATCGTGTAGCTACTGAAAATGACGAACAAAGAGATCAACGTCTGCAAGATTTGCGGCAGCGTGCGGCACAACGTGTAGCTAATGAAAATGAGGAACAACGAAAGCACCGATTAGATGAACAAAGACGTCGAGACGGAAGACGACGTAGGGCTTTAGAACTGAATAATTGTTTGCCGACTTATAAATGTGCCGTTACTGCAGCTGTGCAATATCACGCCTTAGGACCATTTGAAATTTTGTGTATCCATTGTGGTGCATTGCATTTCGCTGAGGAACGCGTTTCTAATCGTATAAATAGAATTGAATTCTTTTGGTGACTGTTGTTTGCATGGACGAATTGTAATGGAGCAAACAAAATTTTCAAATGAATTAGTACGTCTCTTTTTAAACCGTCACCCATATTCGGAAGAATTTCATAAAAAAATAAGAAAGATAAACGCATCTTTTGCTCTAGCATCCTTCAATGTAGAAGATAATAGAACAATAAATAGCCATGGAATTTATAGTCTTATTGTTTGCGGACAAATATACCATAAAATGAATATGGCAGCACATCCGACCCAAAATGATGTTGGTGTCTTTGAACGGCCACAGTATGGACAACTATACTTTTTAGACCCTGATGAAGCCGTGAATGAAAGAGTTAATCATCCACTTAATTCTGGAATTACTACCTCAATGATGAAGTTATTGGAGTTTATTATTCGAGCGCAAAATCGTTATGCACAGGGATATATAATGATGCGAGAAGTAGAGGACGAAATGAATCGGTTAACTTCTGCCCAAGGGTTGCCCCCACCATACGTAAAGCTTTTATTTAGACTTCCAGATCAAGCTGATCGCAGAAGGTTCAATATACCGGCGTGTAATGAGGTTTGTGCAGTTTTTACACTAAGTGCTGATCAAAGCTTTCCAGAAAATAAAATGATAGTTCACAAGCGCAATAAAAACATTGTCTCTTTAAGTAACGTTGATAAGCGAGTTGAGCCATTTACTTACCCATTATTTTACCCCGCTGGCACGGATGGTTTTAGCCCAGATTTGAAGTTACAAATGCCTTACGCCAGCCGCAGTCATTTAACTCGGCTTGAACTGGCACAATACAGACTTTCGTTTCGACCAGAATTTGTTAAATTTTTAACAGAGTCTCCATCAACAGAAGTACCCGATGTACGGGAACTTCCATTTAATGCACTGCACTTTGGGGGTCGATTATTTCAACAATATTTAGTGGATACTTACATTCGTGTAGAGCGTGACCGTATTCAGTGGATAAAATACAACCAAAATAAGATTCTAGCTGAACAATATACGGGAGTAACCAGTTTCATTAACCAACTTGCCGAAAAAAAAAATGCCAGAGTTGGTGAAAAGATTATTTTACCCTCTTCTTTTCCTGGTTTGACGAGGTATTACACAGAAAATTTTGAAGATGCAATGGCAATCGTTCGAAGGCTTGGATCACCTGATTTCTTTATCACCATGACATCAAATCCTAACTGGCCAGAAATAAAACAGGCATTGCAAATAAATTTAGAAGATGGAACAATCTTGCAACAGCTTCCGCAGGATCGTCCTGATATCGTGGCTCGAGCTGCTAAGTTAAAATTTGACCAAATAATAGAAGAATTAGATAAAAAACAAATCTTTGGAAAGATATCGGCTTTTGTATACACTATAGAATTTCAGAAACGAGGATTACCACATATGCATCTGCTTATAATTATGTCATCTGATGACAAGATTCATCAACCAGAAGAGCTCGATGACTTGATTTCATCCGAAATACCCGGAAATGATGACTTAGAGTTAAGAGAATTAGTACTCCAATGGATGATTCACAACCCATGTGGCGATTTAAACCCCAATGCAACGTGTATGGTTCATAAAAACGGAAGAACAAAATGTCGATTCGACTTTCCAAAATCGTACCAGGAAGTTACGTCTTTAGTAGATGATGGTAAACCAAATTACCGACGACACTACAATCCGCAGTTGAACCCTCATAGTCCCCAATTTTCACACGAACATGCGGTTTATCGCAAAGACATAAACGGTCGTCGTATAACACGAGATAATCGTCATGTAGCCCCCTACAACGCCTATTTATTGAAAAAATTTAATTGTCATATAAACGTTGAGTACGTAGGGAGTATTTTGGCTGTGAAATATCTTTATAAATACATTTATAAAGGACACGACTGTGCATCGATCAAAGTTGTAGAAGAACAAAGGACACTGATTTATAATGAAGCAAATACATACATTGAAGGACGTTGTGTCACGCCATCAGAAGCATGCTGGCGATTATTTGCTTTTGAAATTCAAAAAAAAAGTCACAGTGTCCAACGACTGGATATCCACTTACCAGGACAGTATCGGATCGCAAACTTGGACCAAACCCATGAAGATTTAGCCGATATTGGCCAAAGAGGGTCTACTCTAGAGGCTTATTTTAGGCACAATGCAGAAATTAAAAGACATAATCATTCAAGCGATAATGTCTCACGTCAATATCATTTTTATTGGCAGATGCCTGAAAATTTTAAATGGATCGGAAAATCTAGCAAATGGGAGCCAAGAGTTCGCCATTTGCGAGTCATTGGTAGGATTCATAATGTAAATTTCGTTGCTCAGCCGGAACTTTACCACTTGCGATTGTTACTATTTCATGTGAAAGATGCGACAAGTTTTGAAGACCTTCGAACCGTAACAGATATCCACTATCAGACGTATAAACAAGCCTGCTTAGCACGTGGCTTGACTTACGATGATCAACAATGGATAGAAGGATTACAAGAATCCGCATTATTTAAAATGCCTGTAGCAATGAGAAGCCTTTTTGTTCAAATTTTAATTTACGGATCTCCTGAAAATCCAAAGCGTTTGTGGGAAACATTTAAAGAAAATTTGTCAGAAGATTTTATACATGCAGCCCGGCAAAATGGGCAGCCTATAGAAAATGCAATTAATCGTGGTTACAGAATTATTGCTAAAAAATTAAACACTGAAGCAACAGAAGGCCGAAATTTCCAATACTGGGTACAAACTTTTGGCTTTGAGGACATTGATAATTACGATCTTGAAGATATCATCATCATCATCCTGCCCATTTCCATCTTGAAGATAATCAAGATAATTTAAACACGGATGAATCAGCAGTAATAGGAGAGCAAATGTACCAGTTACTAAAAGGAAAGCAGATAGAAGTAGTTAATTCTATTCTTCAAGCTGTAAATAATACAGCTTCTGAAACGAAATGCTTCTTCATTGATGGTCCAGGGGGTACTGGGAAGACATTCATATACAAAACATTATACTATGTGCTGACTGGAAAACGATACAAAGTAAAATGTATGGCTTTTACCGGTATTGCTTCCATATTATTGCCTAATGGACGTACTTCTCATAAAACTTTTGGACTAAAAGTACCACTGACACCAGATTCAGTCTCAAGTATCAAACCTAACTCTTCTAAAGCGAGACAATTAGCAGAAATAGATATTTTTCTTATGGATGAAGCTCCGATGCTTCCAAAATATGGTTTGCAGAGTATTGATCAACTTTTACGATCCATTGAAAATTCGGATCTCCCTTTCGGTGGCAAAGTAATAGTACTAGGAGGAGATTTTCGCCAATGTCTACCTGTAACGATGTCTAAACGATGCTCCTTATGGTCTGTTTTTAAGACTTTTAAACTAGAAGAAAATATGCGCGTTGATATAGAGCAACGTCAATTTGCTGATTATTTACTAAAATTAGGCAACGGCGAACTGACTCTAAATGCTATGGAAGAAATTGAATTGCCACAGAACATCATTTCAAGCAACAATCTTATTGATAAAGTATTTGGTAACTGCTTAGCCAATGAAAATTATGAGGGGATGAAAGATAGAGCAATACTCGCGCCTCTTAACAAAGATGTTGAAAAAATTAATGATGATATAGTTGCTAAACTTCCCGGAGAGTACAAAACTTACTATAGCCATGACTCAATGAAAGATCAACCTGAAGGAGCAGTTGAATTTGCAACAGAATTTCTCAATAGTGTCAACATTTCAGACTTGCCACCACACGAACTAAAATTGAAAAAAAATGCGTTAATAATGTTGTTGCGTAATTAAGACGTGTCAGAAGGACTATGCAATGGTGTGAGACTCATGGTCACAAGTCTGTGCAATCACATAATAAAGGCAAAAATTGTTACTGGTGAACAATCTGGCAAAGAAGTACATATACCAAGGATAACCTTAGACTCATCAAAAGGACAACTGGGATGCACCATGCAGCGTCACCAATTTCCCGTTAGATCTGCATTTGCCATGACTGTTCACAAATCCCAAGGGCAAACTTTCGAATCTGTTGGGGTTGACTTAAAGTTAAGTCCGGTCTTCATGCATGGCATGTTATATGTGGCATTTTCTAGAGTTAAGCGACCAACTACGTTAAAAGTCAATCTTTCAAATGAAAATCCTCGACATACCCGCAATATAGTATGGAAAGAAGTATTAGATTAAAATCCGATTTCAAAATTAAAACTGTGATGACATAAATATATACTTGCGTAATTGATTGATAAACTGTAAAAAATTAAGTATTTGTTTCTAATATTAAACTAATTGCACTCATGATTTTTTTCTTTAAATAACCAGTTCATATTTTTTTATTTTTCTGTCGGTAAGATCGAAAAATATTATTCATATTTCATCATTTTATTAGTATGTAATTCGTCCTTAAATATAATTTCCAAAAAACACAATTTATATAAAAAAAATACCGAGCAAAGCTCGGTCATCCAGGTACTTTCATATATAACTGAGCGAGTCATACTAAGACCAAAATATAAACTTATTAGGTATGTACTTTTGATAGTAAATTTAAAAATTCCTGTCTGCATTGTTTTATCATGAAGCTGCAATTATTGCGCGGAACAGGCATAATTCATGTAAATCAACTTTCCGACTGAACTTATGATACGTTTTATTATCAGAATTCACTCGTCCGTGTAAAATTGAATTGTTTTTGCTCAGTCACTACCACTATACTTGTACGTTTCATTAACTTACAAAAGTCAGGAAATTTAATGTTCAAACAACAACAACAATAACAACAACTCTTTATTGTACACCAATATACAGTAACATCTTATACTATTAATAGATATAATGGTACAACAGGCGGCCTTATCGCTTAAGAAGCGATTTCTTCCAGGCAACCTTAGGGAAGAGGACACTTTAATAAAGAGACAAAGTAGTGGTGTACGAGTGCTAGTGAATGAATGAAGTTAATATACAGAATGTTATAAAATTAGAAAGAAGGTAATATAATAGCCTTCGTGATCACGAAGGACTGGATATAAATGGTGTAAAGTTAAACCACTTACGTTTTGCAGATGACCTAATTTTATTTTCAGAATTCCCAAAACAACTAGAGCTAATGTTACAACAACTATCAGATCAAAGCGCGAAAGCAGGGCTTACAATGAACACGGCAAAGACAAAAATTATGACTAACAGCTCACAAACATATAATATCACAGTCAATACACAGAAAATAGAATATGTAGAAGAGTATGTATATCTAGGACAGCTTATAGCTGCAGAGGATACTATGCATAAAGAAATAGAAAGAAGGATAGCTAACACATGGAAAAGATACTGGTCTCTTAGCGAAGTAATGAAAAACGAAAAGATGCCACTTAAAGAGAAAAGGAAAGTATATAATATGTGCATCTTGCCATGCTTGACATATGCCAAACATGGGCATTAACAGAGAATTTAATGAATAAAGTAAATGTATGTCAGAATGGAATAGAGAGAAGTGTGGTTGGAATAAAAAGAAGGGATAAAATAAGGTTAGAAGAAATAAAAAATATTACTAAATTTAAAGATGCAAAAAAGGCATGCAAGACATTAAAATGGAGATGGACAGGACATATGCTAAGAGAAACAAATGAGAAATGGACAAAAATAATAACAGAGTGGTATCCCAGGAGTGGAAAAAGAAGCAAAGGGCGACAAACGAAACTTTGGGAAGATGACATGAAAAAAGTGGCTGGTCCAGTGTGGATGAGAACAGCGAGAGACAGATCGAAGTGGAAATCTTTAGAGGAGGCCTATGTCGAAGGACAAGCTGTTGCTTAAAACCGATCGTCGATATAAATAGATAAAATATAAAAATAGGTAAATTCTGTTGCAAAAATTGCTACTATTGCAGTTAAATAAAGTCAAAGTCAAAGTCAAAATATTTTATTCATATAGGTATCACTGATACAATTATGCACGTCATTTTTTGGCTTTTCGGAAGGTGCTTTATCGTGGAGGAGAAGAAAAGCCTAAAGAAACTCCTTAGCACATCTTTTAAAAAAATATTACAAAAAAAGATAATAATACAAAAGTATTTACTATTCTGAGCGGAACTGGTTGCAGAGCTGGTCATTTCCATGCGTCTTTGTCATTTAAATACTCGTCTACACTATAATATCCCTTGCCTAACAATTGTGTCTTTACACGTTTTTTGAAAGTTTCTATTGGCAAGTCACGTATTAATTTTGGGATTTTATTATAAAAATGTATACCAAGCCCTATGAAAGATCGCTGCACTTTACTTAGGCGGAACGAAGGCGTAACTAATTGATGCATTCTTTTCGTATGGCGATTATTAATATCAAAATTTTGTTTATACGCGTTTATATTCTTCCGTATAAAAACTACATTGTTAAAGATATACTGGGAAGCTACTGTAAGTATACCTATTTCCTTGAACTTTTCACGCAAAGATTCCCGAGACCTAAGTTTATAAATAGCCCTAACTGCCCGTTTCTGGAGTATGAAAATTTGTTTTATATTGGCTGCTTTGCCCCACAGCAAGATGGCATAAGACATAACACTGTGGAAATAAGCAAAATAGACTATCCTAGCAGTTTCGACGTCTGTATACTGCCTTATTTTCCTGACAGCAAAAGCAGCCCTACCGAGTTTTGTCGCGAGATTTGTTATATGTGGGCCCCATTGAAGTTTACTATCTAAGGTCACCCCTAAAAAGACCGTCGATTCCTCCATATGCAATGTTTCGTTATTTAGTTTAAGAGATTTGCTGACTTTTTTAACATTAGGTAGCACAAACTCTATACATTTCGTTTTTTTTGCATTTAATAGTAAATTATTGATAGTGAACCAACGCGATACATGCGAAAGAGCACTATTTACGTCGTCGAAATTTACTTTATTCCTTTCACACTTAAATATTAGTGATGTATCATCAGCAAATAGTACAATATCCGCTTGGTTCTTTACATAATGTGGTAAATCGTTAATGTATACCAGAAAAAGAAACGGACCCAAGATCGAGCCCTGCGGTACACCCATCACAGCCGGTGACCCCGATGACTTAATATCGTTTATGCTGACTTTTTGTATTCTATTACTCAAATAAGAATAATTGTAATTACTTATAAAAAAAACCTATTTTTAACATTGTGAAACACTAATAAAGGCTTATTTTATTTATTTTTATTTTTAATATAATAGCAATTATAGCGAAGTGGTCTTCAAGCTTATGACGAAAGAAAGTACGCTTTAACTTTGCTTTTAAAAGTATTTATTGATTGAGCACGGCGAATAGGCAGCGGCAATGAGTTCCAAAGTTGAACAGCCCTAGCTGAAAAAGATTTAGCAAAGAAGGTAGTAGAACACAGTGGAAAACTTAGGGCTAGATTAGTAGAAGATCGTAGAAAACGCTGGACTGCTCAAACTGGACTAGTTAAACGCTGCAAAAAATGTGTTTTTCACATTGAAGTATAATGTCATAGAACAAACATCTCGAACAAAATGTGTGTCCCGCCCGGGAGGTTCGATTTTCAAAATTGAGCCTCCGTTCTCCTTTCAAAATCGAACGAGTCCATTAAAGATTGAAGCCACGTGGCGCCAATGCATTGGAACATACATGGTGTTCGCGGTGTAAGTTCTATGCGCTAGTAATAATACTTCAATGGTTTTTTTAAGATCTATCGGTACAGAGAAGTCCTGACTCACTGACTCATCGACGCTCAGCCTTTAGATATTATCCATATAGGTTTCCTTTTTGATATCTTCATGGAATATGACTCTATATTTGAATTTAATGGTGTCTTATTTTCGGAACAATAATAAATAAATTTTTCGGAAACTTTTTCGGAAAGGTGCTTTGTCATGGAGGATAGAAAAGCCGTAAAGAAACTCCTCAGCACATCTAAAAATAAAACTTATGTTTATAACAAAAATTCTCTAATCTGAGCAGAACTGGTTGCCTAGCTGGTCATTTCCAAGCATACTAAGAGATCATCAGGTACAACAAATACAAATAGGTATATAATTTACGCATTATACTTATTCAAATCGTATACGAGTAGGTATAAATAAGAGTTAAAGAGTAAATTTCAAATAAATAACATCATTTCGTTTTGCACCCTCATTTGACATCTGACAATTGCATTCTTCCGGGGGCGAGATGCAAGCATAGGTACTATTCCATTTTTACCATAACATATAATAATAAATCTAGAAATGAATCGTACCGTGAAATCGAAAATGGCCGACATCCCGCAATCGCCCCCTTAATCGTTTGCCACTAAATCATATTCACTATAAAAGTCTCGTTTGCGATAAAATAATAAATATTCCTTATGCATTTTTATTGTGTTCCCGTAATAGTCACAAATCTTTAAAACTACGCTTAAGTGTTTCGTCCACAATATATCTACTTTATTCTGTACTTAAAACTATTAAAACTGTTTAGTTCAAGTCAAAAATGTTTTATGTAATAACAATATTGAATTTTCAGTTCAAAATAATGTTATTAACATTATAAAAATATATTGGTATTACTGATCAAAATAACATCTACGTAAAATTAAACCATCAACGTTTCGACACACTAACCATCTCTTTTCAATATGTAACTCTAATATTATCTATCAATAGCGGTAACGTGGACGAGGCTCCTAATAACGGTTTATGCCTTTCATCCCAAAAAATTCTTGCTGGAACATATTTTCTATGACCCTTTTTCGATTTGCTTTATAAAGTCAGTGAAGCGTAATTTAATATCAGTGTAAATTTTTACAATACATTTTACTTTGATGAAATGTGCTTTTGATTTTGTAAAAGATTTTGTGCGTGCTTTTGGTGCGAAAACCAATAAAATATATATTTTATTGATAGTACTTTAAATAAGTAACAAAATTGGGGATTTTATAGTGAGCTTAATAAGAGACTTATTAATGCTTTAAAATAAACTTAAAGATTTTAAACATAGTACAAAAACTTACAATATGTTGCCAGTTCGCAACTTCATCGTCGCTATACATTTTTGTACTTACATTATTACATCATATAACATTGTTGCACTAGTATTGGTAAGTGTGGGTGAGACAGAGGCCATTAGGAATCTATTGTTAATTGGTTAAGAATATGAGAGGTCATATTTTTTTCTATTTTTTTTTAGACGGTTGGATCCTTAAAACAAATTGCGGATTCATTATAATTAATTTCAAATTCTAAAATTAATTAGGTGCATGCTTCCTAAACTTTTCATTTTTAACATATTTTATTTTATTTTTCATCTGTTTGCATATGCATATACATATTATTATTATGATTCTTTCAATCAAAAATTGATCACATGGCTGTTTAGTCATTTTAAAACCAGTTTGATTAGTTTTCACTATAAGAAAATTACAATCTATGTTGAAATTACTCGACTAAGCAAACGGTAAGTTTATTAGTACGAAATAAATTTTCGTACTTGTGATCTATCCCGTTATCCCGTCCCACCACAGTCCTAAAAGCTCTAAGAGAGGTTAACGACCTCGCCCCGCGGGACACCAGCTGATGTTATTGACAACGTGTTTCTTTTATTCCCTCACAAAGGGGCATGAGCCGGATTGTTACTCAGGTGGGTATGGACATCCCTATTTATGTTATAGTGTTGCGTAATAAGGTTGTTGCTAAATTTACCCTTAGGTTAATTTAGCCGACACCTTTGTAGTTTCAGTGAGATACAATATTTTCAATAGTAAGTATAAATGTTACAAACTATTCTGAATTTACATAATAGTATGTTTTTGCGACTAAAATGAAACACTTTTTTACTACATATATCCAAAACCATGTTCTTTTTATTATGTTATACCTACCGTTTAAGTATTATTCTGTTTATTTATAAAAAATACATTATGTATAATTAATAGGATATGGTTTTTGATATATCTGTTATAGTAGAAAATTGTTTTATAAAAGTCTGTCATATTATGTGAATCCAGAATAGTTTGTAACATTTATAATACTTACTATTGAAAATAGTGTAACTCACTGAAAATATGTACATAGGTATCGTCTAAGGGTATATTTGCCAACAACCTCATTAGGTAATAGGTATAACGTGTATGGAAGAAACGAAAATAAAACTTTTCTGATTTTTTTTATTATATTAATTCATAAGTATATTTTGTGCTTAAGTTAAAGTAATGGTTGAATTTTTATGTCTAACTTAATTTTGCCACCTACAGATCTAATAAAATTGTTACCAAAATCATCATAAAATATTATTAAACCAACGAATATAAATTATAGAAAGGGCTCTTTCCTTGTAGCAAATCCTATCAATAAGTACACTATCAAATAACAATACCTAACTGTACATGATGTTATCTCAAAGACACAAAAAGGTAAACGAGAAACAGATACTTAAGTATTTCAATTCGAGTTCTGTCCGCCATGAATTCTTTATGTCCTTTAAGCAAGTTGCCGGGATGGATAACTTGTCGTACTATAAACGAAACGCTGAATTGTATGATAATCATAATTTTGCCAAAAAAATAACCGACTTCAAAAAAACAGTCTTCAGCAATGTTTGATAATCTGGATAATATTACACTTCCAGCGCAACATACACATTTTTTTTTATGGGAATAGCCGGCAAACGAACTGAAGATCCACCATGGTAAGCGGCAATCGTCGCCCATGGACATCAGCAACACCAAATGTATCACTGATGCGTTGCTGGCCAAGAAAGAGGGAAGAAAAAGAAAGAAATAACATTAAAACGAATCAAACTTTTATTACTTCTGCTTTTTAACATTTAGATGTTTGCGTATATCTCAGTTGTAGGATGTCTTTTAAAAAAGATATATAAATAAGCATGACTTTTTACTTTTCTTACAAAATCGGGATTTTTCCTGTTTTCTCTTGGACTATTTATTATTATGGATACTTCTACACCTGTTATTTGAGTGTAGGTAACTGTGCAAATTATCGATACGATACATTTAATGTGGACATTATATTTACTTACAATGAAATTACTCGTTTTACTATCAAAGTGGTTTTAGCTTAGAATTTATTCTATAATTCTTTTCATTTTGAATGTTTCTATTTTCTCGCCACACGCATATGTTCTAACAAGCACTATAGTTACAGTTCCCATAGCAGCCATTTTAAGGATTCGGATGGGCATAAAATAAAATTGAAATACAAGACGAGCCGCGGCATTACACAAACATAATTTCTGACAGATTTTACGGTACATTCTACGTATAACTTGAATTGTGCTGATTCTGTTGTTTAATACCTTAACTAGCTGTCAAACGAACTGGCGATGTCTGATGGTAAGTGGCCATCGCAAGGACATTGGACATCAGTAATAACAAATGCGTCCAAGAAAAAGAGAGAGAGAAACACTGGCTTCTGTGCCCCCATCCGATGTCGGATCATTTTGGCTGCTGACTCAAATCAGCTATTAATTGAGAGTAACTTACTACTTAGTTACTTTTGAACTGAAGCAACTCTTCTCTAGAATGGAACATCTTACTGATGGGAAAGTAGTAAGCCTTGAAGCCAGAACTGATCAAGAGTACTGAAAACAAATTGCCAAGTTTCACTTCGTGTCAGGAGTCTCTGTGTGTTTGGAGAGTAAGTTTTTCGCCTAAATTTTTTAACTAAAATTAAAAATTACCGCCCGGGAACATGACAGCCCTTCATAAATTTATTATTCTTCACAAGTTCCAAATTAGATTCACAAGAATATTCTACCCAAAGTAAGTTCTTAGAATTTGGTGTAAAATAATGAAATGATTTTATTACCTCTAACAATAATGAAATAACAAAATTACGTATCTATCTTAAATAAATGCCAATAAAATCAAACCACTAAATTTCAGAATTTCATTTTCTCCGATACTCGTAGTACCTACAATCATATTCATTCTACCCACAAAGACAATAAAATCGTGTTTTTACGACACCAAAAACTGAAATTGAATCATCTTTATCTAAGCAGGCCACTAACCCATGTATGAAACGAAAATATCCTCAAAACAAAGCACAAAGCCGTCCTCGGGGACGTGGCTATGTGGCAGTGTCCGGCTTCCCTTCATAAATTCTTTATCCTTTACAGGGACATTTTATTTAGAATTCTTTTTGAGATGCTCTACGCTCACAAGTCCGCTAAATTAATCTGCGGAACTTTTAGTACGCTCTGCCTCTTTGTAGTGGTTAGTTGATGATTTATACAGTTCATAAAATGAAGGAAAATACCTTTAAAAACCCTGTCCTTTAAAAGATTGCAATTTTAACTTGAACTTTACTGGTTTACGCCGAAAGGTAATTAAGAATGTACCTACCTCGTTTTATACACCCCATTTTTAGGGTTCCGAAGAAAAATCGGAACCCTTATAGTTTCGTCATGTCCGTCCGTCCGTCTTTCCGAATCATTGTACCTAGAGTGCCTAGATCTTTTGTTCTGAACAGCTGTAATTTGGCACGAATATGCATATTTATTAAAACTCCAAAATTGTAGAATAAAATAATGAAAAATAATTTTTTCAGGGTACCTGCCATACAATTAACATGCGATGATTTTTTTTAGTCGCGTACCCCATAGTATGGGCTATCTTTGAAAAGATCTTTTAAAAAATATATGGGTCTGTAAAACCGTTTTTCAATTCAAGAGCCCGTTTGCGAAATATTCTAAATAGTAAAAATAATGAATAAAAACAAAATTGTTTCCAATTCAAATGTGACTGTCAATGAGTTCCTCGAACGTTATTTGATAAGGTAAATCAATTTTCGATGCTAACTAAAATATTATTATAATTACCCTTGTTTTTTCAGCCATGAAATATCGAAGCACGCACCAGTAGCGTATGTTTATGAGTTCAATTGAGCTGTGTAAGGCTACATGGAAAATTAATTTCAATTATGCTGAATTATTACACTTTTCACATAATTGCTTGTAAATTTTAAAACTATGTAAAATTATAACTAAGCACATCTCATTGAAATAAATAACATTTAACAATTACAATAATTATGTATATGCAACATGTGATATTAATAAATCCAGAAAAATCCTTTAGTTCGTCGCTCATCATTTTGTATAAATAGGTATTAATTAGCAGCCAGCTTTCTGATTTCCGGAAATGAATATTAATCTGTTAGATATTTTAATGAATAATTAATAATCGGCAGTTAACAATCATACAACCATTGTTTTAAGTTGTAAGATCGTTAACCCTAGGTCGGTCGCGCTAGTTTTTATAACTTTGTCGGTCGCATGGGGTCTTTTAAAGCCCATTTATTTTAATGTTTTTCTTATATAATTGCTTCAGATATTCTCATTTTTTATTTATATATTAAAAAGATAATACGGTGTACTTTTAAATAAAAGCATAATAATCCTTTTGATATTTATTAGTTTACAGCAGTCTTAACGAAACTAAAGAAAGACGTTTTAGGCTCATTTTTGGTAACTTAAGTTTAAATTAATATTAAAACAATAATCATTATCTTTTCTTTTTAAAATCAACACAAGCTATCAAAACAAAGACTTATTTTACCGAGATCACAAAAAAAAACATAAAAATATTAAAATATATAAGTTAATTTTTACACCTCATTTCGCTCGTCCGAACAGCTTGAGCAAAGTGAAGCTGCGTGTCTTGAATATATGTTTTGGCGACATGAATAGCACACTGTAGAATATTTTCTGTCAATTTGTCGCGAGAAATACCCACACCTCCTTCTCGTCATCTGAGGCTGATTTTCCGATCGATTTTGCAGGACATCAGGACCAACAAGCGCTCATAGCCCTTGCGTCGATCTTAAGTGACCGACAAAGTTAAACAACAGCGGGCGTGGTCAGTAGTGGCAACAATTCTTGAGCAATTCCGTGCTTCGGAGGGCACGTAAAGCCGTCGGTCCCGGTTGTTATCATATGATAACAGTCGTTAAGCCATGTCGGAGGCCCTCGGGACGGCTTGAAAACTTCCGACACTCGGGTTGGCCACTAACCTCTCCTCCAATCCGCACTGGAGCAGCGTGGTGGAGTATGCTCTAGGCCTCCTCAAGAGGAGTGACCCGTGCCCAGTAGTGGGCCATTAATGGGTTGAAGCCAGGACAAACAAAGCGCTTTATAGGATGTCGAAGTGTTCTTTGGAGGATGTTTATTGTGCTTCTGTATTTGAAATAATCATCAAAAAGTTGAAAAGACAATGTTTTAAGATTTTTTTAATTTTAAATTTTCTAACTCTTCTTCTAATCATCGGACTATCTGCTGTTCTTTATAAGAATCAATTTTAAGCTAAATATAACATATATAAGTGTCTGCCATCAAACAAGAAAAAGCCTACACGATCGGTCGCGTGGGGTCTTTCGAAGCCCATGCACAAAACAAACATCTATCATGCACAAGCGCAGCGCGCTAACTGAGTGGTAACTGCACTATTTTTAACTTAAGTATATTTTAGGAAGGTACTATAAAGTACAAGTTTTTACCTTAACTATTTAAAAAAATATAGCAGTTTTCCCAAACCCCGTGCTTTCAAAGACCCCATGCGACCGACCTAGGGTTAACTGGTAGAGATGAGATATCTTTTAGTTGTGTCGACTGAGTCACGGTTAAAGTAGTATCACAATATCGTGGCTGAGTGATACTTACGTTACGAGCGAGCGCTGTCGGTAGTTGGATGAGCGTCCATTCCGTGCTTTGGAGGGCGCATAAATTCCTCAGTCTCAGTTATTGTTGTTATTGTACACTGGAGATGCGCGGTGGAGTATGCTCTAGGCCTCCTTAGGAGGAGAAACCCCTCCTCAGTAGTGCGTCGTTAATGGGTGAAGCCAGTGATCAATAAAGTTTCAATGTATAAATAAAAACATACAGGTTACTACCTATACAAGTAACGATTGCTTACTATTTTTCGATTACTGCCATTTTAAAGTATCCTGCGATTCCAACTTATAACCGCACACCCGTTAACTACCAAACGCTAAAACCCAGGTGTGAAATAACTACGCTAAATGTAACAGTTGCTCTGAAAGTTAAGTTGAAAACCCATGTTAGGTTTGCAAAACGAGCACGTTCGGAAAGTTCCTTTAATATGCAAACTGTTAGAATTAATTTTGAGCTGTATAATGTATTTAAACGACTGTTTCGTTGCTCATAATATTATATTAATATGTTAATTGAGAACTAAATTTTTCTTTAATATTTTATAAAACATATAAGTTTTATTATTTTGTAGTTGTACTGTATTTTGTTTTTAATATCTTCTTGGCAAAGGGCCGCTAGGGCCTAGAGCAACTGTCCACTAAAGTTTTTATATGACGGTAACAGACTGCAAGGATAGACACATTATTATACGAGGTCACTGCCCCTCCCCTTCAAATTTGCAACTACTTTGGCATCATCGACGTGTTTGGTATAAAGGGAATGGAGAGGTGGAGAGGTAATGGGAGGAAAGGTAATGAGTACTGTAGGGATTAAGCTGGTTGGTACTTTGTGCAGAGCCCAGTGACCACGAAAATAACATCATCTTGCCCATTTTTGGGTAACATTGGTGCACTATGAATAAGACTCAAGTAATGGAAAATTTACATGATATCTGAAGGACTCTTCCATGTAAACTAAAAGAGGGGCTTTCCAGGGTAGAATTGGTTAGAAGAGAACCAATGTTATTTTGTTTGTTCTTGTTATATAGTTGTGCCTTTCCATGCCACATAGTTTGCAGCGCTTGATGTACTTATAATGTCCTTCCAAGTCCCAACTAACGTTTTGCTCTCCTTAGATGTGCGAGTATGCTCGTATGTAGATACAGCACAAATCATTGTGTGTTTGACTTGAAATACTTTTTAATTGATTTATCTATATCATACAATGTACAGTAGCAGCGAGTCCTATTTCTGCCTGAATCTGTCTAATATTCACAAGAGCTATGTAATTCAAGGTATTAATAAGCACGGTCGGTTACTTACGAAGTTGCAAGCCCGGCGGAACCTTTGAACTCGCAACTCTCGCAAGACGCAAGTCATCTACACAAATTATTTCGCTTTATCATAGTTCACGACGTCGTCGGAATCATAATTGAATATCCTGTACTCAATTACATGATCACTATATTCAAGTCCTAATACAGTAACTTACTTATGATCGTACGTACATACATAACAGATCCTATGTCGCACCTTTAGAATTGAAGTGGCTTATCTAAGAATTTTAAGAAAATGACTTTTAATACATTGTTGCTTTGATTTGTCGATCACTTAGGATCGACGCAAACCGCTGGGCTATAAGCACTTCAATTTTCTGTTTGATTTGTATCTACTTTAAATATTGGCATAGACTAGGTACACCTATAAACTAATAATTTAATTTTAATTTAGGGTTCGTATTAGCTCAGCCCAGTTGCTCAATGTTATTGCCTTTTACAAGCGCCTTAATTAAAGGGTTAATCATCTTTCAATGTAATTTTCCACGTATATGTTCTGTTTTCCACGCGATGTTGTAATTCGAACTGAGCAAATTTTATGGTTAATTATAGTAATTACACAAAAGCAGCACTTAATTCGTAATTGGAGCCTGTCTCAGTTTAAAAACCCTTTAAAATCCTTATTAATTTATTTATTTAAACTTTTTATTCAGGCAACAAGAAATTTTTGCCACTAGCGGTCACCTTATGAGTCAAAATCTAAAATATCGTACCAGAAAACGTTACATGACAAAGCAATAACAATCTGGTTCAATCAAAAGCAATCATCAATCAGTTAATGAGTTTTGGCTTTTACATAAATCCTCCTTCGGACGTAGATAATTAATTAATTGACAACAATACAGAGGGCGCATCTAGAAGGGGCGCATCGTAGGGACACAGATATTAATATTGAAGTTTGTTTAGCGCGGTCAAAGATCGTTGACAGCACGGGTCATAGTGGACGTGGGGTTGATAATTGATATCTGAGGTACAATTATTTATTTATTAGTTCTGCTTGTAATTGTTATGGAAAATTCTATCATTAAGTTTTTCTATTATGTTCCGTGTATAAAAGGTATGTACTATTACATACAAAAGGAGAAATAATCTTAACAGTACATCGGGGAAAATTAAATACAAAGGAGAGTCGCTAAAAAGTTTCAAGTAAATACTAAGTTTACGCTTTAAAAAGAGTCCTTTAGAGCATTTGGGTTTTTACAATTGTTCGTTGCTGATTTTTTAATTCGCATAACATTAACGTTATTCGCTTCGTAAACATAAAGCTCAGTTTTCGTATTTATTATTATATTTTGATCATGTTATTCTCTCAAAATATTGACTTAACTTTAAATAACAATAGATACATAAATTAGAACTACAACATAGCCGGTACGTAAACCTCACAAAATACCGAAACAGCTACCTGAACGGTAATGATAATAAGTATTAGCCAAGGGCCAAGCGTTTCCCACTAAGCGCTAATGGCGACACACACTTTCGTCTCGTCTGCACAGCTGTGACCAGTTAGGGGTATTGTACGCCGCTTTCAGCAATCAGGTGTAGAAGTTTTCACTCGGGAAATTATTGGAGTTAGCGTCTGGTACAGAAAAGGTATTGATATCTTCCGCAGTGTTGTTTTAACGAGGCTAGCAAATCTAATCCTTGTTGTAGCTTATTTATTGTTTAAACAAAATTTAATAGACTTGTTATGTTTGATTAGTTATTCGCTCGGTAAATCATACATTTATAACTTTTACCGCTGGTAGAAATTCATTTTTAAAATAGACGATCTCTAACCGCTTGGTAATGTTGCTCCTCATATTATTCAGGCGGTTGAGGTTTAACCCATATAAAGTATGATTAATTAAATAGAACCGTCGGTTCTGAACCGACCTGCTAACATTTGTCTTTTCGGTCTACCTTATGGTTTAACAACATTTTTTAAATGATGTAAGATACATATAACAGGACATAATATACAGAAGTTTAGAAAAATGTAACTCGAGATATTGAAAGTTCTCTGGTTGTTCGGTAAAAATAGAAATTAACGTGGAAATATGTTGAATTCAAAACGCATCCAACGCAAAAATAAAATTATCAAACATACTTACGTAAAATACAGATGAGAACCTCGTCCTTTTTGAAGTCCATAAAATACCTGAATAATGAAGGGAAGTACCATTTGATGTAACGAATATACTCAAGCTCTCGTAACTTTATTAATAGTGTGTGTGAAGTATACCTGGTATACTTCTCCAGTTTTTTATTCAGTTCGACTAAAATTGAAATTCAAAAACACGGAGGTGCAAAGTTTTATACAACTGAAATGGAATTCTATGCGTAATATTTTTGAATGAAACTTCAATTTCCGACCGTACCTATGCGCTCTCGGTTAAATCTTTAAAAGCATTTGCAGTGTACGGAAAAGACTAGTTTTGAGATTTTGGCAGCTTCATCTATTTTGAGTCCTACTTAACCTTATTTTCAGTAAGGATTTGTGGTAACTGGTAACCAACAAGTCAGTTACATGTTGGGCGCTTACTTTAGGTGGAACTCGTGTAACATACCTACCTAATTTGTAAATGCAGACAGATAATTATACTACTTGTGGTACATCTTATTTATTTATTTATTTAACTCTTTATTGTACACCAAATAAAATAATACAACAACAAGTAAACAAGCAAATCAGACATAATATGAGGTACAAAAGGCGGTCTTATCGCTACACAGCGATCTCTTCCAGACAACCTTAAGATGCGGAGAGCTGATTAGAGTAAGATTAAATGAGGTAAGGTGCACGAATAATATGGAGGAAATTACAAATATTAATTAAAATAATAATATCATAAATATGGATACCAAGATTAAGAAGAAGAGGGAAGGGAGTAAGGAGAGAAACTGATTAGTTAGAGAGATAATGGGCTTTTACCTGGTTTTTAAAAGAATTTAAGGTACTTGCGTTACGAATACAATTAGGCGTTCCAAAGGCGGACAGCAGTGGCTGTGAAGGAATGTTGGTAGAAGGAAGACGAATGAGCAGGAATAGCAAGGCGCAGAATTCTTGAGGAGCGAAGAGTTCGGTCATGATGGATTGAATAGAACACAGCAGAGAAGAGAAAGAATATGAGCATTCCTGTGGAGGCGTATAGGGAGCCACTTGAGCTTAGTGCGAAATTCAGATACGTGATCATATTTCCGCAGGCCAAATATGAATCTTATGCATAGATTTTGAAGGCGCTCAAGCTTATTCAGCTGCTCTTGATTATTCTAGCAGCTGGTGATGTCAAGGTAGCACACATCGGCGTAGTCAAGTATTGAAGAAAGTAGGGACTGAGCTAGCAAAATTCATCTTCATTGGTTCTACCTAATAATATTCTTGTTACCCACTCAGCTAGCTGTTACCTGTTCCTAAATTAGACAGACATTACTGTTAGTATAAGTAATTGTTAAAATAAAACGTATAGCAAGGAACATGACAACCGTCATTCTCCTTCCATCAAGAGTGGATCCAGGGGGAGCCATGGGGTCATGAACCCCCTGGGCTGGGTCCAGGTACTAGGTGGTCCACTAATTAAAATTGTTAAACATAATGTTTTTATATATTTTTTGTCACAATATAGATTTTATTTAAGTACCTACTTTCAATATTTAAATAATTTAATATAATACTTTGTTTGACGGCATTCCATTACTAACAAAATTAAATTATAACTTCTTGTGATTTACCACGACTATGTGACCCCCCTCCCTCTGACGCCAAAGCTGTATCCGCCCTTGCCTTCCATCGACTTTATGTCGAATACTTTTATAGTGTGATTGCAAATTGAATTACCAAGAACTATAGCTAAGAGGATCAACAGGATGCATCTGGGAGTAGCGGAACACTTAGTATGCATTAAAAGATGATATCGTTACTGCGGCATACGCAGTCTGGAGCGCCTAGTATCGCCTAATGGCAAACAATAGAGTTTCCGCATCAAACTTATTGCTCGTTCGAAGTTTGCAGGCGTAGCGCCGGAAAGACGGTCTTAAACATGTTAGTAACTAGAGAGTGCTCCCTGTAACTTATTGTTGTTATTTTGAAAACAAAGTTTAAATATAATGTTTAAAATAATTATAATTAGATGCTAGGGATGTGCTTGGTGACGATGGCCACTTTTTTACTTTACGATAAGTATTATGAGCGGCTTAAAAACAATAAATGTTATTGAAATATTCGTTACAGCCAGAGACGAACATGTTATAGGCACTACTGCAAACTAACAAACCTACTGCAAAAAACCCGTAATTTTTCAAGAAAATTGGCGAAACGACGAAATGATTTACCAACGCAGATTGTCGTAAACCCCACAATTTGTCCAGAGAAACAACGGAGAACAACAGTGAACACGACTGCAAAGCTCTCGGCTAATTCAATTAGGAGAGGATCGACAGCAGTTCCACAGTTTCTTAATAAAATTACTCTTATTGTAACGCTTAGGACTTTCTTCTAAGAAGTGGGAATCTAATTTGCACTCGACAATTCCCAGTAGTTGGAATTCCTATTCAATTATCAGCTTGCTGTTTAATTGGTTACACTGTCATTCACTGTGTTACAAACTATTATTTAAGGCGCTTGTAAGAGTAAAAGTAGATACTTTCTGTCAAAAACGATGATTGTATCTAGTCTACTTTTAAAGCGCAAGGAGTTCCATAACTTAAATATTGGCATAACTACTATATTACACCTATAAACAGTACGTATAAATATGACAAAAAAAAAATTAGGTTTCGTATTTTAGCTCCACCCAACTGCTCAAGGTTATTGGTACAAGCTTTTATTTTAATATTATATTAGGTACGTATCAATGTATCGTAATAATGGGTTGGATATAAAGTTTCTTTTTA
Source organism: Thymelicus lineola (assembly GCA_963932265.1). NCBI lineage: Eukaryota > Metazoa > Arthropoda > Insecta > Lepidoptera > Hesperiidae > Thymelicus > Thymelicus lineola. Next base: position 4,901,176 of record OZ010695.1, on the reverse strand, counting down.
AGTCATGTTAAAATTAAATCTTTGGTGGTCGATAAAATCAATCAAAATTATAATTTCAATATAATACTGATACCAATTAATTTTCACAAACTAATTGGTATCAGTTTCTTGTTATGACTAAAGTAAATAATTACTCATACTGACTTGAACTTTAACTATGTAACTATTTAACTAATATCCATAAATAAAATGATTTTATGACTTCCCAGCTGTCTGTATGACGCGTAACATCGTGTGCCGTGACCACTGCCCATTAAAATGCATCACAATTCACAGCAATATTGCATCAACATACTCCTAATGAATGATAATTCACTTCATGATTAATAGTTTTCAATTTCATTGGCTCACAAACCCAACAATGAGAGAATAAAACCAGGGAATCAGCGTGACCCATAGAACTGAGGTCTGTGGCGTGACTGGACAAATCAACTTTGTATGGAGGGTAGTAAAGAAACTGATTTGGGGTTTGGATTTTCGAAGTTCAAAGATTGTTTTCGATGACTTGACAATTTGTAGTTATTATATTATTTCTTCATTACAAATTCATGGTCAATATTTGAATTTTAAGAAAAATAAGGTGAGAACTTAAGTAGGATAAGGAGCTTAAATTCTCACTTGGATTTTAATCTGGGCCAGACATATTTCATGCATACCTTAAGGATACATAAAGTGGTGCTAAAGGTATTGCCAGAACCTTAGGACAATACGAACAAATAATATTTATTTACTTATTAAATAAACTTAATAATTTTCCTGTCGTTTGTTCAAGCTATTTCTATCGTTCTTTTTGAGTAATAAAGATACCTAAGTACCTATATATTCCTTTACCGAGGTACTGAATACAGAAAAAAATACAAACAGCGAAAGACGATTCGTTCTTTAATTGAGCAGTGTCGTGTTTTATAATGATAGTGTTCAGATTACAGTCATTATTTATATCATTAGGTCGGTCCCTATAGACTAGTAAGTAGTATTTGCAACTTGTAACATAATTCTGGTGTAATATCATATCTTGTGATTCTCATAGATGTTTTAGAATCGTCGGCATATCGACGCTATAAAGAGGAAACCCACAAAAGGCAAACTTTCCATGAGAACTGAAACTTAAAATTCAGAAAAGAGCAAAATCTTCATTGAACCTTTACACAAACCTCACTTTACCCACTGGTAAAGTGAATATGTCACTACATAAACCAATAACTATCGAACTGTCGAAGTCCCAAAGTTGCGTGACTAGATCGATCAGTTACGATTTACACCATGTCGACGGGTTATGAGTGGCGTATAAAGTTTGTATGCCATACGTATTAATACAACATACTATCTATCTTTTATTCTGTTATTGTGAATCACATTGTTTAAATTCCACCCACGATTCAAGACTCCTATTAAAATAAGACTTGTAGGACGATTTAAGTTGCAAGAACAAATATAACTAGTCTATTATAATATTTTCTTGTCGATAATTGTAATGAGATTCTTTGAGCTAATTAATATGCCAATATTTGTTGGTAGGTACGTAGGTACCATAGTGTAATAGAATTCATAAGGCTTTGTTGAATTTTTTTTCGCTAGATAAATTAATTTCGACGTAGGTACGGGACAAATCTTTTATCTCAGGCAATTTATAAAAACCAGTCAAGTGTGAGTTGTGTTATGTTTACACGCCTATGGCGACAATTGGAGAGACGCAGACAGACAGACGAACACACAGCGTGGTCCTATGAATATGGTCCCGTTGGTAAGCTTTGGGTATGGAACCCTACAAACAAATGACCTTATAATATTTATAATATATGATAAATATAATTTTGAATGCTAATAGTCCTAATAATAATGGGCAGGATGATGATGATGATGATGATGAATAGTCCTAATACTAATTCCAGCTTCGGAGAGTTCCTTATTAACTGGCTATTATCTTTTCTTATTGGCAAATTCTTTTCATTACGACTTTTGTACTAGTTTTAATAATTGCTTTAGTGGAAAACTACATAAAATCATAAATAATACTTTTTGCTATTTTGAACAAATTAACAGCATTCGGCTTTATCGATAACCGAAAATAATCCACCCCACGATTTTGACGCAGATGGTCAAGCAATTGACCGGATCCGTTCCTATGAACAGAATCGCGCCTAATGCTCTGATATTGCCCCCTATAACAGATGTTGTTTGAAAGGTCGATGGCTAACTGACAAATGTTTGGTTTGCCGACAATTTCCACTATATTGTGTTAGTTATTGTACCTTCTTTTATGACTTGACGTTTGTTCATTAGATTAAAATATTTGGAATAATTTCTGGGATCTAGAATTTACTTATGTACTTCATTTTGATAGCATTGATGATAAATTTATTTTTTATTGTCCTCCACACAGATCCCTATCCCTGGAGTGCATTTTCTAAAAACAGTATCGTTTCCTTAATTATTAATTATAAGAAAACCAAATAACAATGCACTCCATTGTATCTTTAGTTCGTTGAAAGAACTTACACATTTTTTCAATAAAAGAATTGGTACTGTCCTACATGCAATATCAAACTGAAACTCAACATTAAGTTACTTTTCAAATAAGTGTAGAAAGACAAAATAATGTTTCTGTTCTGCAGCATTAAATTTGCCATCGATTGCATCTATTCTAAAGTCCCAAGAAAATAAAACTTGGGTACTTTCACAAAGAAATGTACTACGAAGTTAACTGTTTGACGTGAGCCACTACGCGAGTCTTTCTATAGCATCGTGACTCAGAATCGTGATTTGAACTTTCAAAATCTCTGATCTTCATAAGACAACTGAGTCGGAAGTGAGACTGGACATTTCTTACGACAAGAGCACTTATGTTATGATTGTTTGAGTTCTATAAGAATTTGTAAGTAAAGTGGCTATTAGCGAGATTAACGGGAGACAAGACGAAAATCTTTAGTGAAATCTAGTGAAGTAGATCTACATTCGCTTACATAAATGGCCAGAAAATGAAGATTTTAAGACTACTTACCAGTAGAAAGTGTAGATTAATAGGAAATTTTATTTATTAATCTATACTAATAATAAAGAGAAAAGATTTGATTGTTTACATTGAATAGGCTCCGAAACTACTGAACCGATTTGAAAAATTCTTAAATTGTTGGAAAGCTACACTATCCCCGAGTAACATAGGCTATATTATATTTTCAAAAAAATTAGGGATCCTTAATAAAACTCCAATAATGTAACCCAAGGTGTAAAAAATAAAGAAAACCGAAGCAGAGTGAGGGCGGTTACTCGTATTATTATAAATGTGAAAGTTTGTGATGTTTGGATGTTTGTTTTTCAATCACACCACAACTACTTACCGATTTGGCTGAAATTTGGAATGGAAATAGCTTATATCCTGGATTAACACATAGGCTACTTTTTATGTCAGAAAAGCTTAGGGTTCCCGCAAGATTTGTAGAAAATCGATCTCTACCGCGGCACATTCCGCGGGCAAAAGCTATAAGTACATAATTATTATTGATTTCAGTAACTTTAATTTTTTCATTATTGCTTTGATATTTTTGCCAACTTAGTTGCAATTAAGATATTTTTTTTTCATCATCAGTCTCACCATAGGCATACCTACTGAAGCCTCAAGGAAGAGTGTGGTGGTGCCAGAAAGGCATTATCAACATCTCTGGTTTAAAGAAAGCACAAGTGTAAAATTCATCTGAAATTACCTTTTCAAACCTTATTTACATTCCAATATAGGTACTTCAAAAGGAAAAAAGGCCTTCAAAATTTAATCAACCGAATTTTGTTTTTGAGTTTCGTAGGCAAATACCTACATACACAGGTGTTAGGGCCAAAAAGAAACGGATTTAATCAACCAAAAAAAAACAAGTTATGATACTAACACATCGTATACAAAGTTCAAAACATCCTGCATGGACTAATAACTGTTATGAATAACCCGAAACTCCTAGTATCTCATCTAATCTGTGCTTAACTGTCGCTTGCATATCTAAACGGCCTTTGGCACCGAGTGATCAAACAACAATGACGTTTCGTGATCAAACTACCCACATAGTATCCCACATAATCGTCCGTCCAATATATCTTACAATACAGAACCATAACAATAATGCTCTTGATGCTATTGCACTAATAGTACTGTCTCCTTGAATGGGTATAATAGTTAAAACAATTGCTTCTCTTTGTTGTCTGTATGAGCATCGTTTTATCCTCAGATTATAGAACAAATGGTTTATTCAATACCTGCTTACTGTTATAGGACATCAAGCAAATTGTGTAGACAAATTGTTGTGCTTAAAAGCGTAAAATAAGATAATTATTAATTTAATATCCATCCTATAGTATTCTTACAATATTTTTCCTTTCTAACAAATTGGTCAGATTGATGGTTACATTTGTATGACCAATGAGAGTATTTTCACCTTGTTCAGATTGACGGTGAACGTCCAGATACTCTACTAAGAAATAATTCATCATATTATAATATGTTTAAAAAATTGTTTTAAATATTGTTATATCTAATCAACTAGTGAAAAATTAAAAAAAACCCTGCTATCTAAAACTCTATCATGATATACCTCTTTGAAATCCTTATAGTGAGCTCTTTAATTTGATACCCATATTGCATTATTCGATTAATTTTTATTTTTGATACTTCAAACTGCCATAGTTGCACCACCATATTTGTTTTTTTAATGTCACTTATCTTAAGAACTTAGGCTATCAAGACGAATTTAACGGTATCTTAATTATATAAATCCGTTCAGCGGTTTGGAAGATATGAGGTAATAAAGAACATTACATACATACATATATAGCACAAGGGCTCTGTGGAGGTACTCATTTGTATGTTCAGATCTCAGATTAAAGACTTTAATCTGAGGTTCAGATCATCTCTACAAACTATGTATCAAAGAACACTTCAGGGGGCTTACCATGACATCTTAAAACAGGCCAATATTAGCCAATAAATTGAGCTGTCCTGCTATATCCTACAATGACCTAGCTAAAACACAGGTCAGCCAGTGATCACGTGACCGTAACAGGACAGCGGTCACGTGACTTCGATAATCTTCTTCTGCCCTGCGATTTGTGTACCATGAAGCGATTGTTGACGTATTGATGTCGGAAAACGGCTTATGTCAACGTCAAAATATTACAGCCTACCGAAAGTAACTTTAATTGTCCTGTTTTGGCTGTTTCGTTTATAATTTCTTTATACCGTAAGTTATTGTTATTTAAAACAGTTTGAATATAAATTTATGATATTGAAGAACATTAGGTATTTGGTAAATATTAGCTATCGACCAATCTGCCTTGCCTACAATCTAATCTCTACAAGCTGTTTCCAGCTGTTGTTTGTTGTTGTTGTCTCGAGAAACGCCTTGCTAAATACACCGAAGAGCATCGGCCAATAGAGCAAGCAGGATTTATAAGTACGTATTCAACTATAAACCACATTCAATAAGATTACATCATGGAAGGCAGCTATAGGCAAGAGAACCAGAGGCAGAACGGCCGGGCGGCCGCGGCGGAGAGATCCTCGATGAAATTTTGTAAACAGCGGGAAAAGAATGGATTGATAAAGCGAGTGATAGAATTATGTGGAGAAAAATGGAGGAGCCTTTACTCTATAGAGAGAGTATAATATAAAAAAAGTAATTTATACAAAGAAATATATAATAATGATTATTGAATTAAATTTAGTCAAGAATTAAGATAAAGGAAAGGATTAACGAACCCTAAAAATTGCTTTAACTTTAAGTTGAAGACTTTTTATTTATTTAAATCATTTATTTCGAAATCACAGATAGATTCTTCAGTTTTATTATTTGTATAGAATATAGATTTCATTGCATGCTTTTTAGTCGTTATGAAATTGTAAATTGAATTTTCTGTTTATGAAATAAAAAGGTCTAATTATTATTTTTATTACTATAGTATATTTTTATAAACATATACCATATATTTTTATATATGTGGAAGAAAAGGTATTATATGATAATGGTTATTCAATAATATTCTGTTTGCTTTGCACCAAGATAAGTATATTTTCAGTTATCCTAACGTTCACATCGATAACAATCTCTACTACTCCGTGATCAATGATATAATTAGAATATCCTACGTATTAGGTATAATGTTCTAAATAAAGTGACATATTCCATATTCTAAATATTTAGTTTTTCTTCATAACTCTTCTCGTATGACATCATCAGCATCTGTATCAATCGATCGTTGTAGAACCAAAGAGGTCGCTCGCCGGCACGGCTATCCTGACGTGCGCTCGTCCTCGAGCGCCTCCGTCCTCATGTCTCCAGTGGACCCCTGATCGCTGGGTGCTCGTCATCGAACGCATTTAGCCTGATGTAGCCGTACACTGATACGGCTTCAACAACTTTCTTACTCAAGTTCCCATCTCCAACCCAATTCAACATAAATTACATATTATCACAGTATGTAAATATCCGCCTTGACTTTTACATGACCTACAGGCATTCATGAAAATGAAAATGCACCACCATCACAAAATAAATATCTTTCATTTCTTTGAAAGTACGTTAAAAAATTCAAAATTGCACTTAACAATTTTAAATTATCGCTCCTAAATCACACATTTTATTATGACATTTGGACATATTGTCACTGTGTCAAGTGTCAAGTGTTGTAAGATTACGTTCAAAAATGTAGGCATCACATAGCGATTATTTTTTTGGTAATCTTAGAGAACGAACGGTTTTTAAGCTTAATAAATAACGACCGTTAAGTTTCTATAACAAATTTCAAAATCTTCGATTGAGATTGTTATTTTAAATTTTTAAAAACATCTATATTACGCATTGATTTGAAAACCGGTAAACCGATAAAACGCTCTATTTCCGAACTTAAGTAAAACAAATTTTGTACCGTGCACAGAGTACTTAAACATTACGTTGTACCTCGCAGGTCATAGACTAAGATGCCGAACAGAAGTAGAGGCACTGCAGGCCATCAAGTGAACGTTCATGGTACGAAATACAGTCCTGTCATGCCGCGTTTCCATGCTTGCCAAGGCTCGGCAAGCGTCCACAAGCCCCAAGCGTCCACAAATCTCGCTTGGAATTTGGAAGTCGTTTACACGCTTGTGAATGCGTCAGTGTGCTACGTACATCCAAGCACGGCGGACACCGAACTTGTATTGGCTATTAAGTTTATTTTAACTTACTTTTATTTCAAATACAAACAGAATAAAACAAAAGCAAGCAAAGCCCGACGACCACGAAGATGGTGAATGATAAAGATTTATAGAAATATCTGGTAATTATAATTCGTCCAATTCGTCGCGAGATCACTGCTGCTACTAAGCGCGCGCCAACGTGAGAACGCGTCGCAAGCGCTTGCCGCAAGCACCCTTTGATCTGTGTCCAAAAACCGACACTAGACCGGATCGGATACAAGCGTCCACAAGCTTACACAAGCCAAGCCAAACGCCCTCTTTATACGCTTGTGCTTGTGGAAGCTTGCCGAGCCTTGGCAAGCATGGAAACGCGGCATCAGGTTTTAGCTACAAGCTGACCTGTCCTGTACATGACACATTTTATTAGAGTTCATGGTAAGGCACCAGTACTATGAACATATATCTCTCTCTGTGGGCGTAGTTATATGTCAGGATTACCAGGATACTTAATAAAACACACAATTAAGGGCACAAGGATACTATTCGTTTATTGCCTGATAACACCCAATTTATCAATTCAACGTTATTTAGTTTTTACTTTGATTCGCGATACTCTCAATCTGTCTGCCATCTTGACAGTTCCCTTTTTCTTAATTTCGAAGATTATTACCATTGAAGTACTACTTATTACTTCGTATAGAACAGACACCCCGAACATTGAGTCGGGGAAATGCATTGCGGCCAGGGTGGCTCACTTCATTCACTCACTCGCTTGTCACTCACCTGCGCTCATTGCGGCCGCATGCCAAAATTGTTTAGTAACAAACTGAAAAAATGCCGTCTTGCGTGATGAGAACCTGTCACAATTGCACGTAAAAAAAACAAAAAAGAAAATGGTATTACTTATCATCCGTAAGAAAACAAAATATTAACTTAAATCAACTAAAACGAATTTATTTCAATTATTGTGGAATGTTCCCGCCATTTTTGAATGAAATGCAAATAAATTGACTTGAATCAATTCAAGTCAGTTCAGTCAGTTCAGGTCAGTCAATTGAATTGAATTGAAAAAATCATGAGGCGGTCTTACACACTTGGCAAGCCGTAAGCGTGTTAATGGACAAATAAATAAGCCCGATAAGAATGACTTTAGTACCTACTCTTTGGTAAATAATAAATTAGGTATGTGTATTACATTACTCAGTGAATTCAATTAAACATTAAATCAAACATTTGGAAGAGCTAAAGATTTAGAGTCGTTGACTGTTTGTCGTGGTTCGGCAAGTGTCGTATACAAAGTTACTCTATGGCAAGTGTGTAAATCGCCTTCTAGAGTTTGAAAAAAGAACGCGTCATCGCGGTTTCGGGACACACATTTTGTTCGAGATGTCTGTTCTATGTCATTATACTTCAATGATTATTACGAACTTATTTTAGACTGCACCGATACATACATAAATACATGACATACAAGATACGTGCGAAAAACATAAACCTTCCTGGCAGTCGGGTAATAAAAAGGTTACTGACAAAGATGTTTAACTAACAGATACGTTATGCCCTTACAAATCGACCGAAAAATCTGTTCCGACCATACAATACACACACGTTTATCTTTTGTTTCCCTACACCAATCACTAGTACATTGGCAAATTATGTAAAAAGGATGGCATTACTAAAACCATTATAGTGAAAAAGACAGCTAGTGTTTGTCGCTCGCGTCAATCTATATACGCTACGGTCTTTATCGCTCTCGCGTCAAAACTAGATCGCTATCTCTTTCTTCATCTGAATATGGCGTCTTTGCATGATTATTAGATTGTTTAGTAAAATAATTGAAATATACTAAATAATCTAAGTTTCTTAGCGTACTCACGCATGGTATGAGATTCCTTGTGTTTTGTTGACCTTGGAGTCATAATTGGTGCACTTTCTAAACACACAGGATGGCATTTTGTTATATTTTCATAACTACGTATTAACTTACGATGCGCCACGCTCGTGATTGCGCTCGACGCAGACTAATCACAAAAGTTCCCAATTGGGAACTTTTTCAATCATCACAACGCGCGCGCTTATGACCTATCTGCCTCTTTTTAATATATAATATCATTGGTTAGGTACTGATCAAGAAATGCACTCAGTGATTAATTTATTTAATTTATAGTTTCTAGTAACCATAACTTTGTGGTTATAAAACATATAATTAACCCTTTTGTTCTATGGCCATTTCCAAGTGCTATAGATTTAACAGATACGTAGGCTTTGTAGATTTTTTCTACATACGAGAGACAATGAAATGGGTTTCACAGCAATGTTTCAACAAAGCAATCACATAAAGAGTGTAGGATTTTACTTTTGCCGTAAGGGAAAGAATTAGAACGGAGTGGTTAAGGTCGTATAAAGAAAACGAATATCTTTTTATAATACGACTATTTGCCGATATCATGAGAAATAGAATGTTTCCAGATTTTAGCCGAGGAAGCGCGAAAATACCTGTCCTTACCTATTGAAAATTCGTTGTAGACATGTTTATAATCAAAGCATTATGATATATGTTAGCCGATATACCAATAATAATACCGAAACCGACTTATTCCTTAAATAACGAGAATCTTAAACCCGGAAACATCCTTCTAGAATATGTTCAGAAATAAACGGCAAGTAATTCCATTTGGGAATCCTATGATGGAATCACGTACGAAAAGTTTTTCAGTATTTAATAGAAGAGGGCATTGTTCTCAACTTTTGTTTCTAACAGCAACTTCTGAACTTAAAATAGCTTTAGGTGCAATAAAATAACAGCGTGGATTAAGTAATCTTTTTACTAGCATATTTATAAGTAATCTATACTAAAGAAAGTACACAATGAAAGGAATTTTATGAAAAGACTTTAAAAAATACTATGAAAAACTCTATACATTTATAATTTAAGTTATTTAGTTATCTATGTTTAATAGAGTAATCACACTGCAATATTTGTTTAAAACTGTTATAATATTAGTCGTAAATCGGCAATACAAATTAACAATAATGCGCGAGAAATAGCTTGGCGAAACGGAGTAAAAGAGTTTCGGCATTCCACTGAAAAAGAGTTAAACTGAAAATTATAGATTGCCTTCGGAATGAGATAGGCGGGAAATGAGATGAGTGAGATGACCGAGGGGCGGCCCTCCATTGCGAGTGTTGCGAAATGCGTCCGTAATTATAGACTGACTGCTGTATCTCCAGACGTTTGTTTGATTTGACCTTAAAAATTTGTACCTTCAGTGTGGTGATGACGATGGCTTATAAATATAATAAATAAATTAATGTTTGACATACCATTATAGTAAGAAAACGAAAGAGACTTATAAAGGTGATTTAATACGAATTTAAAATTACAAGATGAATATTTAAAGAAATATTTTAGAGTTGTTTTAAGCATTACTTTCAGTAGTTATAAAAGACAGAAAGTACATATTGGACTGATTCACGGAATAAGTAAACAATTGTGGCCAACGACGAAGGACGTTGGCTGCGCGGCGGCAGGGATGACTGTTATGGACAGGGACGCAAGTGAACTCCGTTCAAAACTAGCGCACGTCATCGTGACACAGGGGAGGGGAGTCCAATGTTGCCAATTTAGCCCTTTCGGGGCTAGAGCTAGCCCTTTTTATGGTTTTCAGCCCTTAAAATTATGATTTAACACCTAGCCCAATTTCTAGCCCCAAAACCGTTTTCCGCCATTTTGAAAAAAGGGATAAATTTAGGTTTTACTCGAATTTTTTGATACAATCGACCGAAAAAACCAATGTTGGTAGTGGAAGATACCGAAAAAATGTCCATTGTCAAACTTGTAGAGCGTCTCAAGACCTTTTTTTTCGTGCTCACTTCTATTAATTAAGCAATAGCCCAATTTTCAATGTGTTGGATGAATTTAAAACTCTATTTAGCCCGAAAACCTGATACCGAGTTGGCAACATTGGAGTCCATCCGCTTCGTTCACTCGCTCGCAGTGAAAGCAGTTCTATGAAAACCGTTGCTAGTCCTACGGAGTCCGCGTGGATTCCACTCTGCTGAAAATTCGTTCAATATGTCAACCTATTTTTTACTCTTTATACTCGCTTAGTCCGTTCCGCTCACTCGGTGGCGGTGGAAAGTGACTATTGCGAGTCGAAAGGAGTTTGCGCGGAGACCATTCCGCTCGCAGTGGAAGGCGGGCGAAGCTGCTATGTTTACGATAGAACCAAAGATTTTCTGTAACAGTTGAGAATTCAACTTTATTATAAGTTAAGGCAATTTACAACTGTCGTAGAACATTAGAATCATAATAACATAATAAGCATAACATGGAAAATTCCAATAAACGTAGTGAATATTATGCAACTGCAACGATTTTCATTAGACAATAAAAGATAACTACACAATTAAAAAGATTCTCCTCCTAAGGAACAACTCGTAACAAAAGCTTTCCGAACAATTAATTCATAGAAACATTACTTTTACAATCTTACCGTGCAAAACAAATGTAAAAGTTTACAACCCCTTTATTTTGCACGTAATAAAGTTTTATTATACATCATTTACTTACAACCCAAGTTGACCCTTCGGCAAAACCCCGGTTACAAAAGTTTATAATTTAATTATAACACCCTTAGGAGTCATCGGGCTAGCGAGCACTAGTGTAGGAGGAGTGAGGACGTGCTGAGTATTTTACTAAAAGTATATATGTATATATATACATATGTATGTATATATATATACATACTATATTATATATGTATGTATAAAAAGAGGTAGATATGCCAAGACGGCGTTGAAATTACGTCAGTCGAATTTAGTCAAGTATAGCGATTTTAATTCAGACATTTGATAGGTGCCTCTGAGTGAGGCCGTCTAGTTGTCTTTTTCACTATTATAGTTTTAATAATGCCATCCCTTTTACATAATTTACCAATGTAATAAGGATTGGTGAAACAAAAGATAAACGTGTGTGTGTGTTGTAGCTCGGTCGGAACAGATTTTTTGGTTGATTTGTAAGGGCATAACGTATCTATATTTATTAAACATCATTGCTAAAAGGAAATAGAATGAGTCTTGTAGTCCAGTAGGTAGAATCCGAATCTGGATTCCCGATCGAGTATGTCATTTGAGTATGTATAACTTTCTTCCGTAAAAAAATTTTACCACATTGTGTGAGGTAACCCGAATACAGGTAGGAGCTTATAAGTGGGACAGTTATTGCGATGATAATGATTCATGTGTTAATATAATAAATAAAATTATAAACGTTACACACTCATCCCCCCGCAGTAGGTTTTCACACTTTTGACCTGTGTCGCGGGTGGCATGGACAACACAATATCACCCATGATCCGAGTACAAATATTTATCTTTCACGTAAATAACCGGTGATCTAATCCTAATGGCCAGTTAGATCTTACTAATTTTACAAATGTGAAAGTTTGTGAGGATAATTATGGATGCTTGTTACTGATTCACGCAAAAACTACTGAAGGATTTTCATGAAATGTAGTATCCAGGTACACCATGACCTGGAATAAGATAGTTATTATCTGCGAAAACGCGGACCAAGTCGCGGGCCGAACGCTAGTTCTTAAGATCATAATAAGTGCCACTGAATTTTGTGTTAGTAACTTTTGAGATTGCGAATCGACATAAGAACGTTACTGCACTAACTCCTTACAAGCAACTGAGCCAGAGTATATCAGTATACATAATTCCTAGTTGCTATACGAGGTGAGAGTAAATCACCGTACTGATAATGGGGCACAGGACACTGTACGACAGAGTAAACTATGTGAAATGGGTCCGACCGCAAGCGTCATGTTGGAAGTAGTAGTATCTAAGCGCCCGGAATTTGTCTCATTGTCAGACAAACAAAGTGTATAGGGTTTAATAATAACAACAGTATTATGGTCATAGCACACATATCAACTCGTAAACGGAACGTAAACGTATCAACTCTTGCATGTCAGTATTCTTTGTATGAAACTCCCTACTGTAAAGCACACTTATCGGATTCGTAACGTAATCGCCTCGCCTCGAGACAAGCTCACGAACCGCGGTACGGTGCGTGGACGACTTGCCGTACCCGCGCTTACGTCTCACCGTACGCTATCCGTCGACTTTCCGTTTCCTCGTGCACGCCCTGCGCCGCGGCTACCGCTGCGTCGGCGAACTGCTGTCATTCATTCCGTCAACCAGCGGCCGGCGAGCCGTAAGCGCGGCGTCGCCTAGCCGTAAGCGCGGCGTCGCCTAGCCGTAGCCGAGCTTACGTTAGGTTGACGGCGAGGCGATCCGGTGCCGATCCCTTTCCGAGTTGATATGTGCGCTACGACCATTACAGCAATAATTCAGAGCTGAGATGTCTATTTAATTATGTATACCTACATACTGGATGGTCTGTTAAAATAAGTAACACCTAGTTTCCTTCTTGGCTGGCAACGTGTTGGTGATGCATTCATGCCGTCCATGGATGGTGGTAAGCGCTTACTATTAGACGACATCGGAACATTTGTTGGCTATTTACTTAAAAAAAGTCTTATATTCAAAGAGCATGTGTATGCAAATATGTGAGCATGCGTTGTGATAGAAATTCTTTATTACTTGCTTTACCTAAGTAAATTGAAACATCGAGAAGGAAGCAACATACCGTGATACCACCAATATTCATACCCCCAGTTTACCTGTCTACATAAGCAACCCATAATTGTCCCACTGCTGGGCTCGGGGTCTCCTCTCACAATGTGAGGGGTATAGGCCATAGTTTACCACGCTGCAGCGCTGGCCAAGTGCGGATTGGTAGACTTCACACACCTTTAATAACTTTCTTGAGAACTCTCAGGTGTGCAGGTTTCCTCACGATGTTTTCCTTCACCGAAGCAAGTGATAATTAACTTGGAATACGCACATAATATTTGAAAATTAGAGCTGCGTGCCAAGATTTGAACTCGGACCCCTTGGTTCGGGAGACCAACGTTCTAACCGATAGGCTATCACTGCTCTATCCTGTCTACATAATTAAAAACAAATTTAGTTCCATCCTCAGATTAAAGAAATAAAAGGCAGATATATTCATTCAACTAAAATGTAAAGCTACCAAAGCAAATACAAACTAAAAAAGCAAATACAAACCCGATTCAGTACTAAAGAAAGCGTCAAATAGCTTTCATGTCACAATTGTCAAAATTTATTAAATAATTTTCTCAGATAAAATGCCGTCTTGCAATTTTAAAACCTGCTAAAGTTGTTCAAAAAATCAAGCAAAAGAAGATTAGATATCTTTTCACCGGAAACTGTTCATTATTTTATTATTTATTTATAATAATATTTTTGAGGTGCGCTCGGAACACAAAACCTCGACAATTATTCAATTTTATACCAGCTTTATATGAAAATCGATTACCCTAAATTAGGGGAAATATGCATGGGTTATTTGAACACTGATCGATTATAAATTTATATCAAAAAATATTTTAAAAATAAATAGTTGTATTTATTTAAATCTAAAAATGAGGAAATGCAGCCAATGCATAAATACCAGTCGCTGGGTTATTACAAACATAAGATAGATTGTAAAAAGGATTAGAGGGATAAAATTGGGATTTTAACATAGGTAAACCTGGTTGATTGAAAATATCACGTTTGCCTACGATAAAATGCACGATTGAAAGAAAATATTGTATTCTATTTTAGTTCCTGTTTAGCCTACCTACTCAATAAATTATTTTATTTTGCAGATTGCCGACGAATGCTATTATACGAGATAATTGGGATTTTATTATTCCTCAAAGTAGGCACGATAATGATTGGCAATCCAAATTTTGCTTTGTTTATTCATTGCGTTTTAATGGAGATGACGTATATTATATATATTTCATGTATTTTAATTATAATAAATGTATTAAAATTTTAATATTTTTCAATGAAAAATAACTACCCAAAAGAGAAAAAACCATAAATTAAAACAATTCAACATATTAAGTACCTACTGTGTATTAAAAGAACATTTGATAAATAAATTTGCCAATTTAATTTTGCATAATATTTCAAGTCGAAAATATGGCAAAAAATATTTAGTAAATTGCGGGAGATTGCGACTTTTTGTTTTCAATGTGGCAACTTACACACACAAAGAAGTATGTGTCTCTACGATGCCACTGCTAGCTGTCAATATGGTTGTCATGCACACATAGTGAAAAAGCGGCTTCACGTCATTCGTTGCATTTCTTTGCGAAAGTTATATCTGCCTTTTATTTCTTTAATCTGAGGTTCCATCAAAAACCGGGAAATAAGTCATATTTGATTTGCAACATTTTTCAACATATCGACACAGGGCAGATAAAACTATATACATATACCTAATACATATTTTTAAATATTTATGCCTAGCTTCATAACATACATTCGTAAATATACCTATTACATTTATTCATATTTATTTTGATGGACACTCCAATTTTGTTTATTTATGGACTAAACAAAGTTGTAGCCCGTCAGAATTTACAATTTCATTTTAGGCGTGCATGTGAATGAAAAAAATTAATCCATGCAACCTGCAGAAGCATTATGTATCCGCAGTTCGTTAAACAAATGAATGGATTAACTAACCCTCTATTAGAATGCGTCAGCACGATCCTAGGGGGACAGTTTTCGGCATATCTGTGACATTTAGAGTAACGTAATAATCCCCCTATGTTTGCTATAACCTCTGACGATAAAGTAAACAATTTGCCATAAAATTTAATCAAACTCATTGCTCTTTCTATTTCTTCATTAGGTACTTTAAAATGCAAAATCAAGATCAAACAAAGAGACATGTTTGAGTTGGTTTTAATTAGGAAAAAATATAGTGGGATAGTAGATAAATAGGTAGATAAAAAAATATTGTTTGTACACCATAAAATTATTAATAATAATAAATCAAACAAATTAGAAGTAAAAAAGAACAGGCTGCCTTATTGTTATACAGCGATTTTTTCCAAGCAACTACCTAATACACGAAGGTAATCGGCGTACACAAAGTCAACAAAGACAAAAAGGAAAAATCATAGAACTTTCTCACTATAACTTAACCACTGCAACGTACCTTACCACAGCTGTGATAAGCAGACGTAGAAAGTGATAGATAGTAGGAAAAAGGGAAACAGGGAGAGAACAAAAAACTAAATTGAGAGGGAAGGAGCTGAGCAGTAATTTAATCAGTAAATGAAGTTCGTCATTGATGTTAGATAACTTTATAACTAAATTGTCGCGAAGAAAATAAACTTATTACGTACCTACCTAATTATAAGTATTTTTTGGTTTTATATTTTTAAGTTGCCAACGGCCCCGTAACTAAACAATTTACCGGCAATTTGGCAGTTACCGGTAGATCAAACTTTTAACCGATGGTATAGTATTGAGAAGTAGGTGAGATCCTTGTTGACTAGGAAAGAACTAAAAGAAGGCTAGTAACTAATTAATTTATACTCGTGTATTTTATAAGACTTCTTGGTATTTTATTTCAGTAGAGTGTGAATAATGTTTCGGTTGCAGAGTATGTCCTATTGTAAGGATAATAAATTAAGATGAACAAAATGATACTTTTTATCAGGTTATTTTTCCAATATTCAAATTGCAAACGAGGGCGGGAATCCCTCTCATTCACATGTCGGTGTCGGTACTCAGCTGGTGAAACGTAATATCTTGTGACTGATGCGACCAGCATTCGGGCGACAGGCGAGTCGCACAATATCCCTTTCGGGCAACGTTATAATAGGTTAAACAAATAGACCTTCTGTCTGTACTATAGAACCTTTTTAGGTAGAATAATGCAGTGAATCTAAGTTAGGTTAGTAATAAAGTGTAGAACCTGTAAGACAAATAGTTTTTTATTGTTGTTACTATTATGAAAGGTTTGGTCCGAGATATGAAAGTTACCTTATTTGGGGGCTAAAAGACTCTGTAAATCTTGATTCTAAGCCAATCTATCATTCTCATGATGCACCTTGCTTAACAACGGACTAGCAATTTCTATGATCTAACCAACTATGCAAGAACATAATAAATTCCTGTGACAGGTGATCGGACGGACAGACAGAGGGACAAACAAACAGCAGAGCCCCCGCGAATAGGGCCCCGTTGGTACTCTCTTAGTACGGAACCTTAAAAATGAAGAAAATTCGTAAAAAAACTCATTTTAACGTAATAGTTATACCTACCAAATTACTTCCCGAGTTTCGAGTTTCGAGAAGCTATAACAAAAAGTTATAGCATGTACTATTATTTCTTCTGTGGTGACAGATAGTTTTACTATCGAAAAGTTGTTTTAAACATTTTTCATAGGCGTAATTTACAACATAGCGGCTGAGGTTCACGTGATGTGAGGTGTTTTAATTGAAAAAACTGAAATATTATTTCATATATTATATATATTTACAGTACTCTCCCAGCTTGTAAAATATCAATTCGTTTATGAAAAACACGGCTAAGTAACATATCCTTGTAATATTAAATTTTAAAATTTCCGCCGCTCTCAATACACAATATTTTTTACTCAATAAAGATAAATTGCACCAGTGCCACATGGATCACGTAGCACTATAAAATTCCGTGTAGAAAATAGCGAACGGACAACATAATATGTCTTTGTCCAGGAAATAAACTGAAGGCTTAGCAGCATAAGCCAAGGCTCCGGGAGAGCATGATACAAAACCCGCAAAAGTAGCTAGACGCTTGTCCGTAATAAATAGTCCTTCATATACATGCTCATAAAATAAAAGTTAACATTGCTTTTTACTATGTGTATGAATTGTCTTTATCGCGCGTTGTGAAAGGGGGCTAGACGGAAAATTACGACACTTTTTGATTTTACGAATGACGACACTTTTTTTGAAGTGATTCAGAGAGTTTTACAGAGATGGCGCTGTACTGTACAATCACGCTAGCGTGATTCAGAAAGTTTTACAGACATGGCGCTGTTACAACTAAAAACAATACTTAAATCGAAAGGAACCTCGTTCCATCCGGGTGTCCCTTGACACCTCTCATGTTTTTTTTATTTTATAAAATAAAAATAAAAAACATTAAGTATGCCAGTAGTTCAATACTTAATTTAATTATCACTATTATTTTATTGATTTTAATACGGGGCACATCGTATTATTTCCTTAAAGTATTATTGAGTTTTGTATACTTACAACTCAACAAATGTTTGAAAAACAAGAACACCTTCTAAAATCTTAGGTGCACTGACTGAGATCGATCGTTATTAGTTCAGAACTTCTCGATACTTTAAGTAAGTTTATTTTACCACCCCTAGAAATGTCGGCAGTTGTCGTTGGCGTGATGGATAATGTCGTGGATGTCAATAACTGCAAAATTGATAGAGCACGCACGTAACCCGTAGTGTATAGTACCTAATTACTGGCGAGGGAATATTTGATAGCGTTCCTTCTTCTTACGTAACTTTGACTTTTGTTTCTAATGTGGATATTTCTTACCTTTTTGGAAGCGCTCATAGCCCAGCAGCTTGTGTCGATCTTAAGTAGTCGAAAGAGTTAAGCAACAGTGGACTCGATCTATAGTTCAATGTGAACGGTAGTGGCGGATTCTGAACGGCATGGAAACTTATGACTCTTGGGTAGGCACTGACCCCTACATCAATCCGCACTGGAGCATTATGTATGCTCTACCTCTCCTCAAGAGAGGCCCATGGGGCATAAATGATTTCAAGCCATAATTTATGAAGAGTTTCGGAGCCCATGTGAGACACTGGTGCTTCCTTTGTGCAGACTCAAGCTCAAGAAGTAGGTAGGTAGCCAGTCAGGCTTTATAAAATAATCCTATAAGGCCAGTAATAATAAACGTCTAACTTGTTGAACAACGTACAGGGCGCGAGGTTATATTAAAGGACGATGGGTGATGATACTTATGCATGGTTGTAAGGTTATTTATTGGGCTCAATAACGCCACTCCTTTAAAGATCGAAAATCAACGTACCTACAAACCACTAGACTACGAGTATCACTGCTCCCTTAATAGACATTTAAATAAAATTACCTCAAGTTTCCTCTAACAAATATCCAAGTTTCAAATTGCTGTATTTAGTAGTACCACTCTAGAGTGCACTTAGTAATAAGTTGTAATTAAGTTAGTTGCTTGCCATAAAATCTACGAGAATTATGAAAACAAATTTAACGTTTAAAGCAAAATGTGCAAGATGTAAAATTTTCTGAAAATTGTTGCATCATTAGGTACTACTAACTTTTTATATTTGACTAGCCTCCATGAAGATACTTTCTGTTTAAATTGTCTGTGGAAGTCAACATTCATATTTAGACGCATTAGACGATGTTAATCGTTTACCATTACATAAAAAAATCCTTCCGAATACGTGCAATCTGGGCACTGCCAATGTACTTACCTACAAAAAACAAAATGAAATCCGAGCCCATTTCAATTGCCAAGGAAGGGTTATTAACTGTTCAACTTGAACGACAGAGCATCAAAACTATTCAATATCAGACAACGTTACATTTCGTGGTAATCCGTATCATCTGCTACCATGGTAATTATTTAAAAGGGAGCTCAGAATAAGCCGGCGCGCGTGTTCTACCCTAATTGTTGGGTCCAATAACCAATAAGGGCTTACTAGGGTGACCAAATCAATGCAGATAGCGCGGTCGGAGAAAGATTAATCCTCGGGTGCCAATCTCAGGGACTTTAAAGGGAGCTTTCATAGAACCAGTGTTAACAAGGATTTCATTAATTTGTGATTTTTGGTCCTTTGCCCTCCTTGAATATCTTCATATAAGGAAGTTAGTTTCTTTGTAATATATTATGTTTTATGTAAACGCTACGTATCGATCAATCAATAACATTGACTTTTCAATCAGTTTCAATCATCTTGTGACAGGTTTATTGTTTCAATATTTTAAAAGAATAGTGTCATTTTTCACTGTGCACTTTCTTTGACTATGTGGCGAATAGGGCACGTTCCCCTGTTGTGTCCCGAACACATAAATTATGTTTCGCAGGGTGTGTCATTGTTGTCCGTTCCTCAAAATGTATTAAACCACAACGATTGACTGCACCCTATTTCAGAGGAGAGTGACGTATGCGTCATTCGAGCTATGGTTTTAGTGCAGCAATGTTATTTTACGCGGGAGATATCGATTATGTAGGTACGCTGTTATGGATGACGTCATGTCCATCACTCAGTTATGTTCCATCACTAGGTTTCGAACTAAATTGCCTTTTGTCTCCGGCTTTTCTCATACTATAACTATGCCCTATTTTCTTCTGTTACGTAATCAATCTACGCAAAATAAATCTAGATGAAAAAGCTTTTTCTTGGAAGATTGTTACAATACAAATAGGTATAGCAAATTACTGAACATGAATGACAATAAATATTATAGGTAGATATATTTATTGTTTGTTACATTTATTAAAGATAATAGAACAGTAAAAAATGACAATGAGAAGTTTTTGACAAAGAAATTAAGACTCTTTGACTCTTTGAATTAGGACGGTTGAATTTCGACTGTAGAAGGGCCTCTAGTTCCCATTATATAAATTTATTATTTTTGCAGCATTTAATTTAAACTCCCAACTTTAAATCGTTTATAGAATTTCGATTCAATGAATTCCTGATTTCGCTGCAAGTTTTGGAGAGAATACAATATGCTTCCACAAAGTTTTAAATGTAAGTAGGTACCTACCACAAAACATTAATATGACCTATGACCTCGTAGTAGATAACTTAGTTTATGAAACAAAAATACATTTCTAATAAAAGTATCGATAACTTCACCTCTATAATTAAACGAAACCCTATGTTTGGGCAACATATGCAATTCTGTTCTTATAACGGGCACGCTCCTGCGCATCCCCAATAACAGAGATTACATCGTATTAAATGGATGCGATTGCATTCTGTATAGCTTTTTGTTAAGCTAACGAGGTTTTTTCCTTGATGTTTTGGGCGTGTAAGTTTAATAATTGTTGGTTGACAATGTAATAAAATACCATAGATTTTAATACTTAATGAAATGGCCGTGTAAAAAAGTACAAGTTGAATGGATAGAAATCTGAAATTTCATTAATTTCTCTATGTTAATTAAACATCAATTCTGATCTTTACACACAATTAAAGACTAGTTTTTTTAAGTAATTTATCTCAAACGCTGGAGAGAGGGGTGCCACTATCAAGTTTCTGCCCCGGTTCGAAAAAATCGGGACTGTACCTAATCCAAATCAATGTTACATTAAATGGAAAAGGGTCTAAGAAATAAAAGGTATAATAATTTAAAGACATTTATTACCGTGAAAAAATGCGCATTTCTCTTCATGACTTCATACTTCATCCAAGCCAACATACAGACACCCACGCGAATAGCATAAGCTTTAACATATACCAATATCTAATAATAATTTTGTGATTTATAAATCTTACAAATTTCTATGTATAAATACCGGTGAGTTCAATGTGAATAACTCGTGTAAGTACAAAATTCTATTCTATACAACTCGGCACAGTTTTAATTTAAGACTGTAACATGAAATAATTTTGTATTAAAATCTGTTCTCACATAAATAATATAGATGTGACAATTTTGTACTTAAAACTGTGCTGGATGTTTTTAAAAACCTATCTATGCTCTTTTTGCATCAAACTTTATTTCTATTAGGTACATATATTTTTTAGAATTGATAGAAAGAAGGAAAGAAAAATTTATTCCGATAGAGGCATTGCAACAATGATTAAAAATTGGTGGTATATTTATTATTTATTTTTACAACAATTTTTAATTCCGTTCGGAGTTGCAGCTACCAACATGGCGGAAAAGGGCGCAAAAGGCGCACTCAGAATACGGCGTACCAAGTAGCAGGTATTTTCTACGCTCCCAGATTTTTCAGTGCGCCCATTAGTCGCGTTAGTAGTTGATAATTTAAATAAAAAGTTGCATATTACACAAGTTCAACGTAATAGAGATTGTAATAATAAAATTATCCAAAGATACAAAGTTATTGATTTTATGTAAATCGGTATAAAATATGTAAAACCTTCCTAAAGTGAATAAGCCTCATATTTCGTTTATACGAGTATGTATAAACACGAAACATACGAATAAGTCTATTTGGAACCCGTTGCATAATACCTACCTATGATATTTAAGTGGTTTATACTAAAATTTTTCTTAACAAACTAAACATTAAAACTAGCAATGACTTACAAGTAATAATCTATAAACAATTAATTTTGCATAATCTCGACGATGGTAGGGGACTGTAAGTGTGTGTGTGTGTGTGTGTGTGTGTTTAATGAAAATACAGGTGACCGATATGTAAGAAACTACAAGATATATTTTAATCAACTTCAAATAGCTTTCTGTAGTAGTCAAATACAGAATTAACTGTAATTGGTCACATCTAGCCCTACAATATGACAACTGTTTGCAGTCATTCTGAACATTCTTGCAAGCCTTTAAAAATCTTATTTACTATTCTATTGTATTATATTAATGTAAATTTATGAAAAGAGTGTATTTAATAAAGTTTTAGCTTACTGTTTTAGTTATTATTACTCAAAAAATGTGTCAAAACAGCTAGTCGAAGTCGAAGCAACAAAAAATGCTTCGTCCAAACCGATGTATGTGTGTGCTCCCCTCATTAAAGTCATTAACAAATGGAACGAACAAATCTACAATTAAGAACATAAATAAAAATATTTACAAAATTACATTATAAAACTATTTACATGGCTTAATCCTGAGACGGTTTTAAGATTAAGCCTTAAGCGATTTCTAAGAGATTTCTATAATGATAAATGCGATTATGTTTTTTCTTACCACGAATAATACGATATATTTTATCATGATATATAGGTGGAAAATAAGGGAAATATATTATTCTTATTAATTTAAATGGGGATGCTTCGGTTAAATAAATATAGTTTTAATTGAAACTGGAGCTGTAGATTTGTATTTAATTCCCGTTATACCAAAATACATTTTTAATACCTACACACTCCGTTTAGAATTAGCATTTTATAGAACTTGTATAAATATAGATATTTATTACTCAATCATTTTATTATTCATTAAAATAAATATTTACGGAGTGCATATGGAGAAATTTTGTAATGTTAGATTTCGATCATTTTTACAATTTTAATTTCGATATTTGTGACAAATGTTGTTGTGTAACACACAGAGTATTTAATAATATATGTATATACATATAATTAAGCACTTACACTATAATACCCTCATGTAACACTCAACAAGGCACATTTTGTACCTTCTGAAGCAGGTGACATTATCATCTATAATACGTTTCGTATTTGACTGGTATAAACGCCACTAGGCATTACGATAGGACTTAGTTATCTTACCTAGGTGCATACAGTCTATAAAATTAAAATAAATCATATTGTTTACTAACAAACTTAAGATTTTAATGCGCAAGAATATAAGATTCTTGCCAGTTAGTGACTACACAACAAAATCTTACACAAAAGTCGTAACTGTTTCAATATTCAAAGTTTAAATTTAACATGAAACTATATTATAATATAATGTACCATTTAATTAAATAATGTTATTAATTTGTTCATGTTGATGTCATTTTAATTTTTTGATAAATTACTCACAAGTGAGGGGCAATAATTAAAATAATTACTTAGTAGCAGTGGTAGCTTATCACAAGCACACAAGCATTGCATTCAATATCAAATATATTATAATATAATTAATAATAAACAATTTAATTCACTTTCGAACACGATTTTGTCGTTGATGGAAACTTTCTCGACTTAATTGTCCTGCTATAATCATCAATATCACTTTCAATAAAAATTGACTTACTACTTATAAAAACACAATTATCATGTAGCACTAAGTAAGTATAAATTCTGTAAATCAAATCAAAATTTGACCTATTAAGTCATTTTGGTTTAATCATTAATTAATTTTAGTTTCATTAGGAACAAAAGCAACCTATCAAATAATAACGACCTAACTCAGACAGGATTTGTTTTCTGATATTAAGTATATGATTTTAAACTTAACTCGTAGTAGACTGACCGCATTTTTATTATGATAGGTCAAAATATTTTACTTTGTGTGCTGATATTTTGAGCAAGTTGCATGTATCGTGGTCACGGACAAACTATTCCATCCCTGGGTCTTTACGAGTTTAGTCTATTGCAGGACATAGGCCTCCCTAAATTGCGCCACACTGACCAGTTCTGAGCCTTCTAACTGTAACAGATACCAGCAGTCAACCTAGTCATGTGGCGTCCTATGTTTTTTTTTTCGGGATGAGACCAAACTATTGGAGGTGTCGAAATATCAGCGTACAAAATACACATTTACTCGTATCATAATAAAAATTAATACATTATTACCTTATAGTAGTACATCAGATATTTTTATAGTGTACTCGGGATGTTTAAACAGCAGAATTTTTACCGATGATTGGCCCTCCGCTAGTTGCGTATACTCGTCGTCCATCGAACTCGACTGATGAGTTCCTTTTGATAGCATCCTCTCCAGTCTCCTTCAAAGGTTCCTTCTCATCCCTACAGAAAAAATGAATCAGTCAACATCTTTGAATATATGCACGAAGTCTATTTATTTACAAAACATTTTTAATTTCAGATTTCCAGGTGTAAATATTATGCAATATAGATTAATTTTAATAATGTATTATATAAATATGCATATATTATTCTTATATAAATTAAAATGAATGATTTTGATATGATGAAAAAGATAAAAAAATTAAGTGCATTATTGATTGTGAATGGTTACATATTTACAATAATAAATTAATTAGAAAATATAGCAAATCTTACACTGGAGTAGTTGGGACATAACTACGTGAAACCAGGTAGCAGCATGAGGAGAAAAAATATTGTTAGTAAAGTCGTGCTAATAAATTAAAATAATATTATAATAAATAATCAAATTCCACACCACAGTTCAAAGATTTGAAATGATACACATACAATAAAAATATATGTTATCTATGTTAGAATACTTCAAAATGATTTTATAAAAGAAGATGATATCAAATCAAAAGAACCAACGATCGCAAGGGATATTCCAGGCAACGGAATGCCTAACGACGGAACACTGTTATTGTTTATTTTATACAAAAAAGCTGTTGATCAATCTACGGAAACACCACTCCAATACACGTTAAACTACCGCAAAACTCACGAAACTATCAATACTTTATTCAAATCGTCAACTTTACAACGTACAAGGCTTCACGCTAAGCTTACGCTGCCAACTCAGTATTTACACAGTGATCGGCCCATCGCATCGTATTTACAATCATTTTTCTTTATTTGGCCTGAAAAGCATCCGCACAAAAAGCATGCAGGCAATCGTTTCGATAGCGCCTTACGTCGGGGTGGGCACGAGCTTGACTGGCGGCGGCAGGGGCGCGGGGGAAGGCGGCGCGCGCGGCTTCGTGCTGCAATAAGGGAGCGGGAAGCGCCAACCGTACAGACTAGCGGGCAGAAACATCTCTCATCGACACTAACTTCAGTAGGACGGAAGGACAGGTTACAAGAAAAGGGGAAAGAAAACATTGCATCTATAGACTTACAACGAATGATTCAGTTTAAGTTATAAGTAAATTAAGTAGCGTAAGTCACGAACAGATATATAATTTTATCAATGGTAATGATTTGTGACTTGATAAAGGGTTATTACCTTCCAAGTTTAGCTTCGTCATCCTTGTGCTTCTTAGCGCGTTTACCACACAGCGTAGCAATAACTCCCTGTCTTCTGAAGCAGAATAGTAATAGATCTACTATGATGAGGCAGATGAAAACTCCGGCCAAAGCCACGCCAATAATGGCTCCACTTGAAAGAATTTGTGGCGGGGCAAATCCGGATCTCTCCACACCTGTTGAAACGAAATTGTTATAGGAATTTGTCAAAATAACTACTGAAATCTAAGAGCAGCAGACTGAGTAAAAAAAAATTACTTAAGAATTAATTAATTCTAAAAATATAATTAAAATTTTGCAATCACAGTATACTGCTCTTGATGTTGTTAGTTTAATGCATCATGTCATAGAAGCCAAAATGTTATGTGACATGATAGTGATTGTAACAAATGCATTCATGGCGCTTGTGCAAAAGACGAACTTTATTGTTATGAGGGCTATAATTTTCTTTGTATGTTGAGAAAAAAGGAGGACATTCATTACAATCAATGTGGGTGAAATAGGAGTGCTTTCACTTCAAGAAAACGTGCACCCAATCACCGATAGAGAACATAACAATATCATCGACGATTACAAAACGATATTTTTATCACAATACTTATAGAAAGCTCTCCGTCAGAATGAAATGGGGTTTGAAAGAAATGAAAAGGACATACGGGTAGCTGCAGAAGTTTATGATGCACAAACATGAGCCTTAGATTCTAACAGTGATTTAACGAAAGAAAAGTTGTCAAGATGCAAACATTCCAAATAATCTTGATTTACGCAACATAAAGTTCAAACCCCATAACAAAACTTCTGAATTCATGATAAGCAATGTAGAATTTTGATAACATAATAGGATACATAAAAATATACGTAAAAATTTGAATAGGAGATAAAACTGACCTACTTCTAATAACCATCACCTTTATAATATAACTCAATATTCTATTCTATTCCTAATATCGCTACATAATGATCTAATCACATTTGTGGTTTGAATTTTATTGTAAGCTTTATATTGATGGAAATTCCAAATTTTCACATTTTCTAACATTGAACATTACAAACTACAAATGTGAATCAGACTGATTGGGTAGAGTAATATGAGACTACAGTATATAACGAAAGGAAATATGAAAGGTAGTTATAACATTGGACAACACCTACTAATTTATCTAAATATATGAAGAGGTAAATAGGTGATCTGGATTAATTAACGGGAATATCTATTCATGCTTGAATAAAATAAATGAATAAAAATTTTCCCTGTAAGATCAAAACAAAATTGTCACCTAATATGACAGGCTAAGGCTAAGACATTGTTGTTAACAAATAACCTAAGAACGGGTTGCTTATTAGTTATTTATCATGCTCGTGGCAATTTTGGGTTCAGACCTGGTTGTAGGATATTGTAACAAACCAGCATTAAGGACATGCAATAGAGTAATTAGTTCATTCCAAAGGAAATAGCAGGTTTATGAACTATATAACATAATATTATTAATACAAAATATATTTACCCAAATTTCAGTCAGGGCGACACAAACACACTTGCCTAAGATCAACATTCAAAAGGATTTAGGATCTTGAATAGCATCTTGACAGCTTTCTTTATGCTTTTACAATTTTATTGTAATGTACAATTTAAATAACGGTAAAGGGGTTCATTCAGAAAATTTTATTATGGAATAAAATGAATGAAGAATTGATTGACACAACAGATATATGCAATTGTTTAATAATATATATTATGTCTCAAAATGGTGTAATACTTCATTCATTTTACTTTTCTGGAGAGAAATTATAAATAACCTCATAAATTTTTAAAACATTTATTATTTTTTCACATTGGTCATTATCTGCCTGATAGATCACAATTCCAACTTTCCATTTTACTTCGATCTCTTTACCTAACTACACTTACATAATTTTACTAATATTTTGCCCCGTAACGTTTATCCTTCACTGTTTCACAATCATTCACTTGGACGATTCTCTCAAGTCTAACTTAGTTTCATACTTAGTACACATAATTATTACGAATAAAATAGTCCTCGAAAATCCGTACACAATTTTCTTAAAGTATAGTATAATTAGGAAACCACCTATTATCTAATTTACTAGAAATCTGATTATAACCTACCACAAAATGTAGATTTACATTTTGGCAGTGACAATTTATTTGCCGATTAACTATCTACTTATTTTTATATTTAAATGTAATATTATAAAGTCTTTAATCAATATACACCAACGGAACACCTAAACTTTGAAGATATTGTATGATAATTATAATGAATGAATTTCTTTTTTACAATAAGATATTAATACCATTTAATGATGACCTTGTTTAAAACACAATCAAGAACTACACCTATTTACACAATAACAAATAGATTTATCACAAAACGCATTTCCTACATAACAGTCGTCTTTGGACTTAATTACTTTAAAAATGTATTTCATTACACATTATATTATACCGTTTATAGTGTTAAAATTATCGTTATTGCTGTAAGTATATCCATTTTATTGTGAGACCATTGAAAAATGCTTGGACTTCCATTTGGGTTACCTAGAAAATATTAGTTAGGATAAAAACTTGTTATATAAAAGGGAACTGACTACCTACAGGTGATTCAAATGAAAACAAATTAATATTAATACAATTAAACTTACCACTGTTAAAATAACACTAAAATAAAATAATGGTTCAGAAAGGAAAATGACGATGACAGCACTTCAAATTATAGTCAAGCACGTGAAAATACATGCAAAAACAACAAAATAATGCTTGGAACACAACGCACTTTCATAAAAAATATCACACTATATCTATTGTCTTAAGACTAAGTTTGAACTACAGAGCTGTATTATGTTGAGCTCACTTACGTTACATAATTTATATTTTGCACTATCAAAATTCATTAAATGGATTAAATTTATAAATGTTTTTAACATTTTAGGCCAAGATGAATAGAGATTAACCTATGGCAAAAGTAAAGTAAAACATAAAATTAATAAGTAAAATGACAAAAGGTACATAAAATGGCATATTAAAAAAATAATATTTTTTTTACTTTAAGCAATATCAACTACCAAATTTATAATTCCAAAATAAAATAAGAATGAAAAAAATAATACAAAACCAAGGCTTACACTGGGCGTCACAATTTCACAAGTGAACCAAAATAACATGGATATAGGTGAAGAACGAAACAATAAAACTACAGGTGGCAACTGTCGCTGAAGAAGGCTTTGATTGAGTGTCAGTGAAAACGTCGTAGAAGCCTGCCCGGAGGGGAGCTTCGTTTCTATCCTGATTGTACTCACCGAGAGCTGTCTGCACATAGAGTTGAGCCGGTAGTGACATTCCAAGAATATTGTGAGCCCGAACTTGCATGCGATAACGAGTGTCCGGTAGAAGACCTCGTACTTCATGACTAATGGCATTAGATTTTAGCTCCTCAGACACACAATCGGATTCAGCAGATACACGCCATTCTCCACTTACTTTAAGCACCTGATACGAAGAAAACATGAGATCAATAACGAATCGTATTTTAAAGACAACTCAAAAGGATAATAAAGATGAACTTACTGGGCAATAGGTGATTTCATACATATCAATAGGTTCACCGTTATGGGCTGGCACTCTCCACTGCAGTTCATATCTATCTGCATATTTTCCATGAATGAGAGATTCGGAACTAATTACGTCTCGCCATTTGGGTTGCTCCGGGGGTGACCTATGCAAATGAGCGTGATAAAGATAAAATTCGTATAAAACAGGAATATGAAATGAGATATTATGCAAGATTTATTTACCTCTTGGGCATGATAACGGTCAGCGGTGCCCCCCAACTGCCAGCTCCTACTTGATTCACAGCTGCAAATCTAAAATCGTACGTAAACATAGGTCTCAAGTCTTCGACAATGTAAGGAGAATTGACAGACCACGTTCTGTTCATTGCAAGATTCCAATCGAAATTTCCATTTTCCTTATATTGCGTCGTATAAGCCAATATCGGCGGACCCATGTCTTCAGCCGGGCCGATGATATTGAATGACACCGAGGTTGCCGTTATTGTTTCTTGCCTTGCCTGTAAGTTTTGCAAGAAAGTGATAAATTACATCGTAAAGTTGTCCAATCTACAGGCTTATCGTGGTAATAATGGATATATGATTTTGTTATTGGCTTAATAAAATACTTACTTGTACAACAGGGCCAGGCACGAAAGCTTCTCTCAACTGAATAGTGTGTTCGGCTTCGCCTAAAATATTCGTTGCGATACATTGATAGTTCCCATAAATGCTACGATCCACGGGGATGATAGTAATGTAGCTAATGGGCCCTGAACCATAAATCCTGATATGTGGCGTCTCGATCAAGTCCCTTCCTTCGTACCTAAACAAAAACGTGAAGTATTCATTACAGTGACCTTTACATCTACATATGTAGATATTACATATTCATAGATATTACCAAAATTATCTGATTATTAAATTTAGAGAAACCATAAAAGAGGTACTTATAAATAACTGACCATCAAATTACGATCAAAACTTTTAAGGTATGGTGTTTAAAAAATGTGACGAGTATAATTTGTGACGAGTTTACAACAACACAAATTAACTTGTGCGCATAATTAATCTGTATTTTATTTGATGAACACTAGAACTATCGAGCTACTCTCATACAAAATACATATATTCTCCAAGTTATTGCTATTCAAACAAGGTTCTTCTCCACAATTGTTTTTAAATTTTGTTACTTTAGAAGCCAATGAAAGATATATTGTCCAGGTAACTAAATAATTAATACAAACCTCCATTTAATAGTAGCGTTGGGAATACTTTCAGCAATGCAGCTAATGTTGACGGGCTGCGCATTCCAGCTCCAAATGGGTACATTTGTCATGTGTTCGAATGATGGCTTGAATTGTACTGTCAAGTGGCCATTCTTTCTAGCTTCACCACCTATTGAATTGAAAACATAGTAAGTATACACTGTTTATTATTATATTATCAACATAATCATGAAACATAACCACGTTTTAATAATGGCCGTTTAATTAATAAAGGATAAGAAAATGTAAAAATTTAAGAAATGTGTAGTTACATTCAAAATAAGTAAAACGTTTGGTACCTTCATTTTCAGCAACACATTCATATAAGCCATCGTCAGTTCTATTCAAATTAGAAATAATTATTACACCACTTGACTGCATTTGATCGCCAGTTTGACGATTGCTTGTTTCGACGATAATCCTTCAAAAAAATTTGTTCATTAGTAAAAGCTATTTTTTGTGAACTTTTTAAACTTCTATAATACCTAATAATTTTTAAACTTCTATAATATCCTACCTTCCATTATCATTTCCTCCGTTCAAGAATCTATCACTATTACTCAGTTTTCTAAAGCTTATAGTCGGTGCTGGTCGTCCAGTGGCCTTGCACTCCAATCTTCCTTCTTTATTCTCGGAAACAGTAGCATTCAAAAGTTCAAATATTTTAGGCGGAACAAGAACTTCGACTTCTATCTCAGTTTCGTTATGTCCTGCTTGATTTGATGCACTACAAATATATTTTCCATAATCCCCTGCTTCAACTCTATCAAATGTTAGGAGACCAGTATTTTCATTTACACTGAATCGAGAAGCGGTTGCCAAATTCTGAAACAAATAAAGTTCGTAAATATCAATGCGTATTAAATCCTTCATTATAAAGCTACTTCTAACAACTCCTTCAAAACGTTATCATGTTTGAACATACCTCTCGAGTAGATGCTTTAATCCAAGAGTAGGTCGGAGGAGGCTTGCCCCTTGCTTTACAAGTAATAGCGGCGGATTCCCCTTCTTTAATTACAACTTTTGGTTCACGTTCCTCCATTTCCGGGGCTGTGTATACCTAAAGTAAACCATAATCGTAAAATTAAACAGAAACCAAAATTATTACTTATTCGCAATTTATTTTACTACTGCAAGTCTAACTGCCATCTTTGTAAAATCTTACCTCTACTTTGATATTCCTTTCAACCAATTCCCCAGTTTGAATGACAACAGCTCGACAAGTGTATGTTCCATCATCGCTTTCTTGAACATTCTTTATCAATAACCCATTGGTGCTAATAACATACCTTTCACCAGTAAGAATCTGTAATAATAGTTTAGTTAACTATAAGCTTAAATCCTACATAAGCTTATTTACCTATACAACAACATAAAATATGACTATTACACATGCGATCTCTGTGAAGAAATATTGAATATTAGTGGTAAAGTGGTGGTTAAATGGGTACGTACAGGTGTTCCTTCTTTAAACCAATCTACTGAAGGTGGTGGTTCGGCAGTTACTTCACACATCACTTTGAAATCTTTTCCCTTTGTAGCGTATTGATTTTCATTGGCATTTATCCATGTGATTGCAACTAAAACAAAACAATGATTGTTTATTTTAAAATTTAATCCAACTTAATTATCTACTACTACCTCAGACTAAAAGACAATTACTTGCACACTACATGGTGAGAATAGATACAATTCGGTTTGTAGAGATTCAGTACAGATACATATACAGATACCATTCAGTCTGGTACAGATACAAACAGCAAAAGAATTAGGTATGCAAGACTTGGTACAAAATTGTCCCGTAATATTTAATTTTACACAATTTTTGTGTATTTTATTTTCGTAAAGTATGAATTAAAATTAATTATAACAAAAACATTGTGTTAATATAAAACATTGCAGTACATTTTTGTATTATGCCCTGGATACCTAATTCTCACTCACTGTACATTGTACTCGTGAAGCGATGTGATGAAGGCGATGAAGCGCACGTTTTATAAGCGACTTACCGAAAGTGTCGAGCACCACGCTCGCGCTGAGAGGCGTGTTGGTGTAGGTAGCAACGCAAGTGTAATTGCCTGCCATCGCGCGAGTGATGGACGATATGTAGAGCAGTTGTTGTTGCTTCGCCGCCATCGTCTCTGTGTATATTTCCGGACGGGTGCCAGGGCTGGAATACATGGTTCGTGTTTAATACGTTGTTTTTGTGTGAATTTTTGGGTAAACAGCTGATAAATGAGCAGTAAAACCATTTGACTGTAAGTAATAACTGATGCCAGTACTGAACGAGAAAGAAGAACGAAGACAAATAATGTGCCTATATTATGTACATTTTATAGACTCCTTCCGATACCGTGGAGAGACAGCAAGTAAGTGAATGATAAATTTTTGCCTAAAAGCCATTCACACGACGTCACTTATTTATATTATTTATTCCAAATATATTCCACCATTCTGCCAAATATATTCTGAGAAAATGCGATAAACGGATAGACAGATAAACGACGTAGTCATCATACATAACATTATTTTGTTAATTCATTTTAAAATCACCATTAACAAACTGGCAAGCAAAAATATCCATTGCTAAATCTTCTATCCATTGCTTAATATTGTTGTATCGAGACAATAGTTATACTACAAACTATAAAACTGTAAGCCACAAGTAACTTACGCAGCCTCGTTGATAACCTGACCCTTGGGGTCCTTCCACTGCGGTTGCGTCACTAGCGCGGGGTCCGGAGTGTCTGCTTGGCAGGTCAGCACCACAGACTTGCCCACGGGTACCGTCTGTTGCTTCTGCACCGGAAATATCGTCAGAGTTTGACCCCAGCATCCTGTCGACAAAATTTAACTTAGAAAACAAGTTTGTTTACATTTTAATGCTGCGTGTTATAAAGATAGATCAAGTGTTAGAATATTGTAACGCTTTATAGGTATTTTTGTGTTATTTTATAAATTTTATGACGCCGAAGTCGGTTAGCAATTATTGTGTAGATTAGTTTATAGTGTTTAAATTCATTGCGATTATCCTACTTATAAAACATAGATTTTGCTACAACTCTAACAATATTACACACCAAATCTATACATATTAATAAAATTGAAGAGCCTTAGGGATGGTTTGTATGGAAAAATAGAAAAATATCAGCTGATTTGTTTTAAACTATTAAAAACGTATTCTCCGTACAAAAAGAGTAATACATGCATTTCTTAGATTTTACTTATATTGCATGGAAAGGCCATAAAATGCATTTAAAGGTTATTTTTTTCATTAATTCAAATCCCTATTCCTGAGTGGATATCTATTTTTGTATTTTGTTTTTAAGAGCATATTGTTTGCGTATCTATGTCCTCCAATATAATTTCACCATTTTATAAATTTCACCTGGGAAGTGGTAGAAAAACGCAAATTAAATCTGTATGAGTAACCGATATCAAATAAATAATCGATTACTATCTTGGCCACAGATGGCTCTGTATTTGTTGATTCACGCCAACGACTTTAATACATACACCTATTAATACATAATATAATTATGTCTGTCTGTGATTTCGAAATAACTGCATTTTTCAGGTTATAAATCGTTACTAGCAGGATATCAAAACCGAAAAATGAGGTTTTTAATTTTTGTTTGTCTGTTTGTTTGTCTTCTTTAATCTCTGAAGCTACTGAACGGATTTCAACAGGACTTTACTACAATATCGAGTCTTCAACTTACATTATAGACAATTTTTTAGGGTTCCTATAACAAAGCGAGAAAATAAAATATGAGTAGATTTGTTTTAAGCATACAAAAACATTTTCTTCACACAAATTGAGGCTAAATAAATAAATGATTTTTAAGTTGTAAATCGATAGTTGCACGATACCAAAATCGACAAACGAGTTTTTAATTTGTTTTAAACTTACAAAAACCTTTTCTTCACACAAAATAAGGCATATATGCATTTCTTAGTTTATTTCTATTTCGAAAGATGGAGCTAGAATATGGTACTGAAGTATTTTTTTTACTAAATATGTATTTTTATATTCAGTTTTTTTAAGTCATAAATTGCCTATTTATGGCCTCCAACGTCAATTCAGCATTTTTTATATTTCACCCTGGAAGGGGTTGAAAATCGTAATTTAATGTTGTACGAATAGTAGAAATTGAACAAATTGAATAATCTATACATCTATTCTATACATATTAATAAAATTGAAGAGTCTGTCTGTGATTTCGAGATAAATGATTTTTTCATGTTGCAAATCGTTACTTGCACGATACCAACACCGAAAAATGAGTTTTTAAAATTTTTGTCTGTCTGTCTGTTTGTTTGTCTCCGCTAATCTCCGAAACCACTGAACGAATTTAAACAACACTTTTACTAGGATATTGCAAAGTGTTCAACTTAACAACTAAACAATTGTTTAGGGTTCCATACTAAAGGGTTCCTTGGGATAGTTTGTATGGAAAAATAAAAAAATATCAGCCGATTTGTTTTAAACTTTTAAAAACGTATTCTCCGTACAAAAAGAGTTATACATGCATTTCTTAGATTTTACTTATATTGCATGGAAAGGCCATAAAATGCATTTAAAGGTTATTTTTTTCATTAATTCAAATCCCTATTACTGAGTGGATATCTATTTTTGTATTTTGTTTTTAAGAGCATATTATTTGCGTATCTATGAACTCCAATATAATTTCAGCATTTTATAAATTTCACCTGGGAAGTGGTAGAAAAACGCAAATTAAGTCTGTATGAGTAACCGATATCCAATAAATAATCGATTACTATCTTGGCAACTAGATGGCTCTGTATGTGTTGATTCACGCCAACGCCTTTAATACATACACCTTTAATCTATACATCTATACATATTAATAAAATTGAAGAATCTGTCTGTGATTTCGAGATAAATGATTTTTTCAAGTTGCAAATCGTTACTTGCACGATACCAACACCGAAAAATGAGTTTTTAAAATTTTTGTCTGTCTGTCTGTTTGTTTGTCTCCGCTAATCTCCGAAACCACTGAACGAATTTTAACAACACTTTTACTAGGATATTGCAAAGTGTTCAACTTAACAACTAAGCAATTGTTTAGGGTTCCATACTAAAGGGTTCCTTAAGGATAGTTTGTATGGAAAAATAAAAAAATATCAGCCGATTTGTTTTAAACTTTAAAAAACGTATTCTCTGTACAAAATCTATACATATTAATAAAATTGAAGAGTCTGTCTGTGATTTCGAGATAAATGATTTTTTCAAGTTGCAAATCGTTACTTGCACGATACCAACACCGAAAAATTAGTTTTTAAAATTTTTGTCTGTCTGTCTGTTTGTTTGTCTCCGCTAATCTCCGAAACCACTGAACGAATTTTAACAACACTTTTACTAGGATATTGCAAAGTGTTCAACTTAACAACTAAGCAATTGTTTAGGGTTCCATACTAAAGGGTTCCTTAGGGATAGTTTGTATGGAAAAATAAAAAAATATCAGCCGATTTGTTTTAAACTTTTAAAAACGTATTCTCCGTACAAAAAGAGTTATACATGCATTTCTTAGATTTTACTTATATTGCATGGAAAGGCCATAAAATGCATTTAAAGGTTTTTTTTTATTATTGTTATTAGTTATTACCATTCTCATATAACACATCGAATTAACCTTAACTCTCTCTCATCGCTGAACCAATCTTGATGTGTTTTGGTATAGACATAGATTGTACCTTGGAGAACGATATAAGACTATTTCTTTTTTTAAAGTCTGGGTACCTAATGTGAAATACTGATGGATCAGCAAACATCATCATACAATTTATTTATTCAATGTAATTTAAGTACTAAGGGTTAAGTAGGAAACACAAAATTTAGAAAATAATATGATGAAATAATAATAATAAGTAAAAGCAACCGGCGCAGTGCGAACTAGGGTTGTTGAACCTAACTTAATTGTTTAGTAAAACCTAACATAGTTGTGTAAAGAAAAGATAAACGGAACAAATTTAACTTTGCCGTTGAAAAACTGTTGTCCCCATATATGTATCGATATGGGTCCAGATCAAATTACCAAGTTCTGAAAATAGGTTTAAAATAATTTTTTTTGTGATACTTACAAATTCACAGTTTTAAGATTTTTTATTTAACCTACGTTTTACCTAAGACATTCCTTCTAGCCGAATGTTTTTTGATTGCGTTGAGAATACAGAATATTATATGTTTTCACAGCTCCTAGGGATTGCAGACCTGAGTGTTGGATTAATTTTAATTTGTTACCTTCACACGTTCCTGAGAAAAAAGGTCTTGAAATACAAACAGACAGACGGGCAATGGAGTAAGTGATCTTAAGGGAACCGTGTTTTTTCTTTCGAGGTAATGAACCCTAAAAATATCGAATCGTTTTTTCGAGTATTGACCTTTCATAGTAACGTTGTTCTAATGAGCGATCATGCTGCTTTAAGAGTATGTTATGTAAGTTAACTAGAGCACCTAAGATTTTTTCCGAAGCGAAGCGAGGGCGATTGCTAGTAATACATAAATGATCAAAATTCAAAACATAACTCACATCAGCATTACGACGTTTTATGGTATTAAAATCATTTATTGTAACCCAAACGGGGTAATTCAAACATTTTATTCAGTGACATAAAAACTGTAACGGTACATTAATCTCGACACTTCAAAGCACGGAAACTGTAGCATTACATTTGAGCGACAGCGTATGCACTATCATCCTGAAAGTAAACAAGGCAGTATTCTCTACGAAGTAGCAAGATTTTTCATTTTCTTTCATACGGCGTCTTTCTCACCTGTACTTAGCCAGGATATGGCTATCTGTGCCATCAATGGAAGCTGTATCTAGAGGATCCTTGAGTCTATTCACGCGCGCACGCCCCGTTATTGTAAGGATTTTGAGCCTCCATCCCTCAAGTACTGGGATTACGCCTACTTACAATCCTATTATACCTTCTTCGTCGTTATTTTAATAATAATCTCGGATAACGAAAGGATTACTGGATTTTTAAGGTTCCGTATGAAAAAAATAAAAAAACGGAACCCTATAAGAGTTGGATGACTCGTGTCTTTCCGCCATTTACAACCAATTTACTCCAAAACTATGGACCAAATGAATTGAAACTCATGTGCTTTTTTGTGACACAAAGACGAAGGTATAAAGTATAATCAACAGAATTTTAAATCAAAATATAAAAATTAATCAAAATTAAAAAAAAAAAAACTATTTTTCAAACTGTATCATGTGGCATATCAAATGAAAGGGCTTGTAGTAAGGATCTCAAATATATTTTTGGTATATTTCTACAATGGATAGTTTTAAATTTATTCAAGAACAAGAACGAAAATTTAAGACGAAAATGTAACAGAATTGGCCAGAATTTTGAAATAAATACAGAAAATTGTTATTTACTTACATATTACAGAAAAACCTATAAGTAGTCTATGGTCTTGAAAAAAACGGCATAATCAACGTACACAACCCTCTCCAAGATAGTTTATTGTCCGGATTTTAACTAAAAACGACATTTAGTATTACACTTTTATTATTATTACGATTTTATTAGTATTATGGTGTATGACAAAGGAAAAGGTTTTTTTTAGATTAAATGGTTAGTATGTTTGTACCTCAGATTTTGTACTTGTATATTTACTACCCGATACAAAGAACTTTGTAGCGTGATATCTATAAAACCTCTATCCCGAAACAAAAAGTCAGCGAAATGAACTTGCTTCACAGCCATTTTGCAAGAATGGTTTGCCCTGTTGGATTTTGTTGGGATAAAAAGTTCAGGTAAATATTTTAATGTAAATACCCAAAAAACGAGCAACGGATTTTAATTAACTATTTTTTCCTATTGTTATGCCTCACACAAAAACCATCTAGACAACAGATTCAGTAGTATCTGTGAAACGCAATTCTTCAATAAAAATATCAACAATTTATGATTAGGTTTATTATTTTGCGACACAATGACATGACTTCACCATTAAAAATATTTTTGGATGCCAAAAATGTGCAAAGAAAGGAATATGGAATTTTTCACCACTCTTTAGTATACAGTGCGCGTATCATAAGACCCTCCTTTATCTTCGAGTTTCCCAGCAAACTGCGTTGCTTGCATTTTATACGATACATTTATTTTATAGAGATAGGCATTACATTCAAAGGCGTGTTATTACAAGAGCACGCTTTCGACGTAAATTCACAAACTTACAATAATTTTTCTATAGGAAATCAGAAAACAAAATTTATAAATGTTACTAAAATAGTTACAAAATATTATGAAAATATATGAAGAAGAAAAAAATTTTTTGTTTTATAAATATTTGGTTCAATAAGTTAATTCAGCCGTATACTATGATATTATATTATATGTATATAAAAAGAGGACCGTATATTTATACTAAAAATGATGCCCAAAAGAGAGCATCAAAATTATATCATGGGTACAGATGGGGTTGTGGGCAAATGAACGAGGGGACAAGTGAAATAAGCGAGCGGTAGATTAAAGGGTTTGTGGAAAATTTGTATGCTTCATAACAGTTTCCCTACTCGGTTTTGTATTACCAATTATGTTCATTTACTCTGCAACGAGGCTTTGTTAAATACGTATTTGCAACGCCTATCGCGCCAACATCTAGTATTAACGTATCGCAGCTTATAATTATCCTCTGATTTAGTGGTTTTGAACGCGCATATTGTTTAAAATAAGATAATTCGTATTCATTACCTAATTGTATAATATGTGTATATTATTAAATATATTTAGTCATGTTTTGAAGGTTCAGAAACGTAGCAACTATAAAAAGAACCAGATTCGCTTCCTTCTTGGCTCACAACGCGTCACCAATCCTGATGTGCAGACTGCTGAGATAAACTAGTAATCATAGCATACTTATTACATTTTTTTTAAATGGAAATAGCCGGCAAACGAGCTGACGATCCACCTGATGGTAAGTGGCTATCACTAATGCGTTGCAGGCCAAGAAAGAAAGAAGAAAAAGAAAGAAAGAACTGGCTCTCAAGCCCCCAGCCGGAACACGACGAGTCGTTTGGCGGCTCGATGCAATGCAGCTGTATGTTGTATTGTAATTCATGTATACACTTAGGGTATCTACTACCTACGATTTATCCTGTAGGTACTTGATCTCATGAACTTATATGTCAGAAAAACGATATTCATAAACAGAAAAAATACACGTTACAAAAAATTTTTAAATGCTTTGCTCCGTCAATCCCACACCTTCCCGAATTGAGCCGTTCAGTAATAACATCTTCCCGATACAAATTTACTTTCCAACCCTTCGGCTCACCTTTGACTTTTACAATGAACAAACACGATGTGAAACGAAGCGTACAAGTTTCAGGTCTGCCGGAGCTAGTCCGTCCCATTGGAAATCAGTCCCAAGACCGCACAATAAATGGGGTTCAAACTCGAAATTATCTTTGCATTTGAAGGTAAATAAACAAAGAATAATGTATACCCATCTAGAGGTGAACAATACATTTTGTAGTAACTTTTTATGGACATTGCAGGCAAACATCGCCCGTGGACATCAATGGACATTGCCGGCAAACATCACCCATGGACAAATCAACAACAACAACAACAAAGGAGTGGATAGTTGTTATTGGCCTAAAATGTGGTTTTTCATTGTATTGTAGTGGCTGTTACTATCCCAAATAAATAAATAAAAAAATAAAAAAATCAATAATGCTTTGCTAGCTTAGAAAGAGAGAAAAAGAAAGAAAAATAAAACATTGAATAGACGACTTCCAAGGATAATAATTATAAAAAGTTGGGACTTTTTGTAAAATTTTACATGTTGGCATCTAATTCATTGTTTACTACGAATGAAACTGAAATTAAAATCACGACACAAGATATTTCAATGTGGTGCGGATTATGCCATTACTGAATGATATTCCCGATCTGTAATGCGTAAACTACACAACATAAGTACGAGGTATGTATTTCACATGAAACAAACCAAATAAATCGTTTATAGAAAACCTTTTCCCTGACAAAGGTATCGAGATTAATCGTTGGGCATTATTTTCTAATTAATTCCCCCCGACAGTGCAGCCTGAGGGAAGAGCGTCCTTTGTAACAAGGATGCTGCAAATGGCACACTCTAGCATTAACGCCTTAAACATGGATTAACACACAAAGGTAGGAAACGAAACCGAACGTGAACCTGAATCCATTAATGTCAAAGGATTTTCTCGTTACTCGAGGATATATAGGTTTACGTGCTGAAAATTATTGCAATATATTATGTTATTATTTCGTTGAAAATTTTCCTCTGTACTAAAAAATGTCAGTAGTGGTCTAAGATCCTACTGCAAGTTTGCTACGTTTATGGAGTGTTTAATCAAAATCAATTTTTTATAAACTATACAAGGGGCAATATGGTTTGGCTAGGCTGCCTATTAAAATGTGCTCGGTAGTACTTTTAATTTTATCAATATTGACCCATTTTTTTGGATAAAAATTATGTAGTTTTTATTGAAATAAATTATGCTCCGATCCACTGAAATAGAAGTAAAAAACTTGAAAAGTCAAGGGTGCCATACCATCGCACACTTAGCCACCAAGTAAGCAAGTACCGTTTTGTAGTATTTCTACGTTCATAACGTATACGAGTATTCATGACCTATACAATATATCAAATTAAAGCTGATTTTTTTCTGTACGTGAAAATTTACAGCTGCCTATGTAAAAGTGGCAAATAGGGACAGCCAGCTGTTAAAATAAAGCAAAATTAGAGCTTTTAAAGCCGAATATTTTCAAAAATATTATGTATTCTTTGAATTATTTTTGTTATTAATATCGGGAATTATCATCGGGTTAAGTGCCAAATTGCTAAGACACAATAATATAAACTAACAACGTACGACTTGGACAATAATATATCATTGTCAAGTATTGCAGCTCAGAAAATACAATTTCCGTTTTCTTGAGACACCACGTAAAAACAAACAGTTTAATCTTTTATGAAATTAAACCGCGAGCGCTGGACGATATAACTCAATAAACAACTTCGACACTGTTTAACAAGATCTTCGATAAAACTACGGAGCCGGGCAGGTTCGAAAAATAATACTTTTATTGAGTTGGGTTTCAAAGTTGTAACTTATACTGGGCTATCTCTATTAGGTAGTAAAATAATAAAATAAAAAAAACTTGAGAGGTGTCAAGGGACACCCGGATGGAACGAAGTTCCTTTCGATTTAAGTATTGTTTCACTTCAAAAACTGTCGTGACAATTCAGTAATATCACTGAATCATCATATTACTGAATCACTTCAAAAAGTGTCGTGACAACTTTTCGTAAGAATTTTTTCCGTCTAGCCCCCTTTCATAACGCGCGATAAGGAACTTTGTTCCAATATAAGGTAGTAAACCTTTCTATGACAACTAGCTGAATCAACAAAGAAAACCACGAGTAATTTTGTTTTGATTAATTAATATACAATTTGTATTAACATAACTAGAATAAGCATTACTTATTGGCTCTTTTCATGACTTTGAGTCATCTTTCAACTCACGCAAAAATGACAATTATTACTAATTGTCATTAAATTGCACAAAATAATATAGCATTGTCCCGTTTTGCAGCTCAGAAAATACAATTTCCGTTTTCTTGACACACAATATTAAACGATCATGTATGAAAGTAATCTTTGAAATTGATCTTAGTTATTTTCAGAAAATACTTACAGAAAATACATAAATAGTTATTTTCCATTTTGCAATCATAATGCAACTCAAAATAAAATATTTCTTTTTTCAGGAGCTAACCAATTTCATTATACTTAGGTACCACTCGTTATGAATTCGAAAACTTTAAAATAGAGTATTGGTATGACTTATGTCTTTCAGCATTAAAATTAGTAACATAATTTATGTGACTTCGTACATTTTGACGTTTTCGAAGTTCATCATCTATATCAAAATTACTCTGTTACTGTCGAGATCTCATCAGGATTTAATTCATAATTCATTTATTGCCAGAATGTAGTTTACAAAGGTGTTATAAAAGTATAAAAGACCAATACATTCTACCACGTATGGTATGCAATAATGTCAATTTAAGCTTATTAAAATTAACAACAAATCTTATTTTCCAATTAGATTAGGTACATGTCATTCTCATTATAATCTATTGCATTTATCATTTAATTTTCAGTATTCACTACCTTGCGTACTCTGGCTTGCCCTTTACGGCTAAATACAAATCTACTCGACATTCATGCACTGACGTGGTTGTAATTAAGGGGAAATAAATTACACATTGTTTAATTTACTTGGCAAGATTTCGTTGCGTAATTAGGGTGGTACAAGAAATGGTTGTAGCAAATATCTATATTTTATAGCATCCTGTATTAAAGTGGGTATGTAGTAATTTTATATATTATCAAAGTTAATTATTAGCTGTGCCCGCGGTTTCACCTGCGTTAATTTGAGGAACAAACTATTAAAATGTAGATATGACGTTATAGCCTATAAACTTCCTCGATAAATGGACAAAAAATTTCAATTCGAACCTATTTCTGAGATTAGCGCGTTCAACCAAACAAACTCTTCAGCTTTATAATATTAGTATAGATAATAATTACTGCATTATTGTACTCTCTGTTTTGTTATTTCTATTTTTTTCTAAGCTTTTTCAGTATCTACTCACTTAGCCATTACCTATTAATATTCAAATCCCTTTACGTCTACAATTACTTATTAATTCATTTGTGTGCATTTACCTTACAAAAGCGGACAGATTCACCCTACTTGACATGTCTGCACTGAAAAGGTCGTAATTGAGGGAAATGAGATAAATTACTCTTGCAGATTGTCTGTGGGGAAACCCTGGTCCCTTCGTAGTAACTCGTGGGCTAAAACAGTACCTACATCTAATCAGAAACTAACCACATACTAAATTCTATGGAAACATATTATCTTGTATATTTGGTACATTAATCTACTCAGTTCTGTGGTTAAGTTAAATATAATTTACGCCTTGTACATTTTTATGTTAGAATATACATATTTTTAATTCTCGCTTTGAAGACATCGAAATCCATAGCTGTTTAATCATTCGGAAGGTGAATTAATCCGTATAGAGTTAAACATTAATTTACTAAGTGCACATTAATACTAGACCGATTATGATGCCAATTTAATTATCCAATGGCATAATTAATCTGATATATTATTAATTAATCGCATTTATCCATAATTTTTATTATAATATTTCATTCACCTATTTCTGGAGTTACGCAATAACGAATTGTATTGTTTTTGTATTTGATTTTAACACAATGGCGGCTTTAGTTTTATTTGCTGAAATATATTACATGCCCTTAAGAGTCGTAAATATTTACAATTATCGTTCCCTTCAAGTGTTATTTTAGTGATTGTACGGGAAGCAAACCACAATTCCTTTTAAACCAGGTGTTTAAGGTTCGGGTATTCCATTAAAGGTGCTATAACGAGGAATGAAAACCATTACAACTGTACCAATAAATTTCCTTTTCAGTGTCCTAACTACAGCAAGCCTCCGATCCCCCTTCATTATCAGTTTAGCGTGAGGGTCTCCGTAAAAAAATATAAAAAGCTGATCTCAAAAATTGCGTCGAGGGCAGGGGAGTAACGAAGTGTGGCGCACTTAAAACAATAGCTAAATACGGGGGCAGAGAGCCACTCCTATAACATCCCATACTTAAAACAGAAGACCTCTCGATACGTGCTGAATTTGTAGAACTTTTATTGGTAAGCACATGGGCGTTTTTGAGCGTACTGAGTCTGAAATGTACGTGCTCATGATTGTAGCAATCAGTGCTGAGTAATGTTTCATAAAAAAGTTATTGCTTTGGAATCATTGCTGGAAGTAAATTAAAAAACAAATTAGGAAAATTATTATATATATTCTTAAAAATTGATTTCTCTTTGATAAATTGTACGCAAATACGTGATTTATTTGGTAACCATATCAGCATTAATAGTTCTTATAGTTGAATAAGTAGGTACAGTTTTCGAGTATTTACAGGTTTATCAATGTCTAGTGTTTATCAATAAAGCTCATTTATTTTTAACACACTCCCTGGTATAATGTAATAATATAATAACATATAATACAAACATGATT
Source organism: Thymelicus lineola (assembly GCA_963932265.1). Classification (NCBI taxonomy): domain Eukaryota; kingdom Metazoa; phylum Arthropoda; class Insecta; order Lepidoptera; family Hesperiidae; genus Thymelicus; species Thymelicus lineola. The sequence goes on along the minus strand of OZ010695.1, from coordinate 4,856,297 downwards.
TACATTGTCATATATTATTTCCATTCTGACATAATAATGAATGATACCAAAGCTGCATACAAATCTTACCTAATAATCAACTTACACCTTTAATTAGTTTTGTTTACAAACACACCCTTTAAAGTCGAGAATAGCTAGCAAATTGATCCAATTTCACCCCTGTCTGACTACAGACCATTAATTACTGCCTACCGGGCCCGTAAGCCTATTCCTCACTTTATAGACCACAAACAAACCGATATCATTGCACCCGACTTTATTTATCACTCTCCCTTGCAATTCCTTACAAAATCCACAAAAACTTTCTGAAGATTTACGCCATCATTAATAGGTTTGAAATTGGAATGGTGGAGAAATTGGGTGCTAATTCACGCGCATTAGAAAGAATGTTACCAATGTATATAGAAATTTGTTTCTAATTTTCAGATCAGTATTGTTTAATAATTTTCTTTTCTTAAGCAAAATAAAGATCTGACTTTGCGTTAAGTTAATTTTTAATGATAACCAAATTATATGAGATTCGATATTTATTTTATAACAAAATATTTTTAACTATCGTCATTAATAACAATTCGTACATGTTTCTAAATTCAAAATTATTATGAGTAACTACAGACAGTGATAAGACATCCCGGAAAAGAGCCCTCCACTTGATTCGAGATGTCCACAGGGCTGCACAAATGTACATCTTGAAAACTCTCAAGTCTAGAAAGAGTAAAGACTGCTAGAGTTACTTCGAAAAATGTTCAGCACTGGACAAAAATTACTACTGAATTTGATAAATAGATTGGAAAATTATTGTTTTCGGGCCTTGAAATACTTACGTAAAAATTAAATTTGATTGCAATAAATTTATTCTGTTTGTGTTAATTATGTTAAAAGCCAGTCCTTAAGAATTATAATAGACCAGAAATAGGCGACATAAATTAGGTAAAGATATAAATAATACACAAAGTAAGAGTTAAGTTCATAATTAAATATTTTTAATTCGCTGACGCTTGTTTTCACGATATTACAAAATGTATTTTTTTAAACATTTTTTATTGATTTGTTTATTTCTTAATAATTGGCAACCCTAAATGACACCTAACCCGAGGACATGAGTGGTCCACAGATCATCACCTACGCATATGCTCAAAGCGTGCTCAATTCACTAAAGTATTCCTGTCAATGAAACAAAATAAATGTTTCCAAAGCATTCTTCAGCATTTTGCAAGCCCAAGTTAGATAGATGAATTGAACTTCAACTAATATGAATGTATGTAAGTGTGTATCCCTTTCTGTGTGCACACAATTTCTAATAACATTAGTTTTTCAGGTAATGGCTTTCACTAAAGTCTCGAACTTATACAGTTAAGATATTGTCTGAGGAAACCTGCCTTACCTCAGAAGGACGTCTTGCAAATATTTGGCCAGCATTGCATATACTCTGATTTTGCGTGGAACATTTTACCCACCAATAAGAGAGTTAAGAGATAAATGTAATATAACAATTATTACATTCCATGACGATCTTAAAAAGCCATCAAAAGTCCAACATGCTGTTATTAATATAATAATTTTACCTTGTCTTTTAAATCATGTAAAATTATCAAATGTTCGAGAAAAGCATCATTCACAGCATCGCCAGAAGTTACATTTCCAATTTTCGTAGTAAATTCGGCTTTCAAGCGTCGGCTTCGTACCTACATTAACAATTTTCGGTAGATGAGCTGCTATAAAATTTTATGTAGGTCTGTTGCGGATAGTAAACCCTTTTATTTTATCAAACTTTCGTCGGAAAAACAGGAAAATCTTCATTTTAGCTAAAAGACCCTTTACGCAGCTTTGTGTTGTTATCTTGGCTATCTTTTTTGGGTCGCACGAAAATGTGTAATGAACGAGTCAGCTTAGACACCTTATTATGTATTATGTGCAACGAAAACAATTTTTTTCATGAATGTAAATTATACCGCAATTTTAAGTGTGCGTACGTATATCATACAGAAAGCATCATACAAATAAAGTTGATAAACAAAAGGTGAAAGTAGCACAAGCTCTTGTAGGATATATTACACGAAGCCCTAATAGTACGGTAGAAACTGTACCGAGAAGTAATTAAATTAAAATTGTATTTGATTCCTTATTTTTTTATATCTAGGAAATATTCTTATCCTATTCGTCTAAAGTTCTTAAACTTAGGATAGAGTATGAAAGTAAATACACGCCGTATTTGATTCTGTAAACAAAAAGTTCGGTTGGGACTGTTGGGAGGAATAGTTTATCAAACTCGCAACAAATTTATCGCCACATTATGTACCGTGATCACGTCACTAGTGATTTGTATTCCGCACCTCGCGGGCATCCGTCTGGCCAGATTAATTATCAACCGCCGCCCCTTCATGTTTGCCAATAAGGCCTCGCGACTTTTCAGCATAATCCAAAAATTTAACTTGTCTGAGCACGTCTATTTTGAATTAAATTAGCCTGAAAATCTTCTCGGTGTCCCATATCGAAGCTTAGAAAACTTTGAGTTCATGTTACGAAACAATTAAAAGTTTTACGAAGCATGTTACATGTGCAAAATTTTATAATAAAGCGGATTTTCAGAGCTCATTTAAAGTGAATTTAATTTAGCCAATATCAACTTCAAACATCTCGGTAGCACACGCAACAACCTCAGGGATGTGAGCAGAAAGCCGATCGAAGAGACTTCGATCACGCACGCTGTTTAGCAAACATTTCATACAATCCGAGGGTACTATAGTACGTGCCACGCTTCCACGTTAAAATATTAAACGTAACACAACACTTCACCCCGCATGCTTTGTTTGCAGATTCGACTGTTTACTCGCGAAGATTAGTAAACGTGTGCGCAAATGATATACGTAAATCCCGAGATCCATGAAGCAGGAAAGCAGTAAATATCAGAACGCTGACAAAATATCCGACACACAAAACACAACTTAAATACCCCAAAGACCGCAAACTGTGGACAGCCTAACAGCTATAATTTCACACGACGGGTAACGTCGTACGTAAATTCTCTCGAGATTGTATATTCCCCGAAAACATTTTCACGTTCCTAATTATACATGAAGTACCACAATGAGCCGTAAAATTTTGCATTCCATGTGACTATATGTAACTCTGAGAATTACGCGAGTGAACAAACCTTTGCGGACAGAAAGTTGGATATTAAAATGGTAAATACTCGCACTACTGTTTGCAGTTGTTTCTTAACTGTTTTCGAAATGAGCGCGTAACGAGTTCATATTGCCATTATATTTATTTTTTGTTTAAAAATAAGTTTAATACTGAAGTTTCTACTTGAAATATTAAGATGTTAATATGATGTTATTAATCACTGAAGTAGGTAATTATCTTGTAGAGTATGCAGAAAAGAAGAGGTCCTTAAGTTACATCATACCTACGACTTTTCTAAAAATATTATAGTATTTGTGTACCAAATTGTGTATTTGTGTAGTGTTTGTGTTTGTTTGTGTTTGTGTATTATAGTGTTTGTGTTTGTGTGTGTGTTTGTGTTTGTGTTGTTGTGTGTATTTGTGTGTGTGTGTATATTGTAGTATTTGTGTTTGTGTGCCTTTTCTCATGGAAAAACATTCATTTTATCAACCTCGAATTTACAAAAAGCAAAAAAGTTAAATTATTTCCTGTAGTAACATTTTGCTTGCGAAAAGCTGAGATACCAAAAGCACATAGTAATAATTACAAGTGTAAAATTATGATTCACTGTAAACTTCACGACAACAGATAATAATATATTCAAGTGAGTCACTGGCTTTAATTTTATTTTGGTGTTCTGTAAATAATCCATAGTAGTTCCCCTTGAAGAACCAAAACTAGACAGCTAAACAGCAGAAACAGAAAACTAAACAGCAAAAAAACCAAATTGAAGTTGAAAAATGGTTTGCCGAAGGCCCTCCATCCACTAATGCTCTAATGCCCCTGCTAACTGGAAAGTGGCGAACCCGAATAATTTTCCAATTATATTTCCCGTCCAATTTTCCAAGGTGTCGCCTACGGCACTCGTCAAATGCAGCCCTAGTTATAATAGGTGTCGTACACCTTCAATAACATCGTAAATAAGTCTTATGCAAATAGAAATAAAGTTGAAAATTTATAACAAACACACGAATTTCTTACCTCAAACTTGATCTTTATTTTTATAGTAATACACTCGAGAACATTTTCTTGGATCCTATTAGAAAACTTCGATTTATTTTCTACTAAAACGTCAAATACAAGTGAACTGTTATGTTGCTATATGATTTAGTTGATTTCTTAGCGCAGTTTTGTGTTTCAAAGAAATTGTGGACTATGAGAAGAGGAATCTAAGCCTACCTCTTTTGCTCATGGTACCTACAACCTGATGATAAACGATCAAGGCAATGATATATTAGACTCCTTTTGGATATTTCAGAGATCCTCCTAGTTAAATCTCGACTTTACGTATGGTAGAAATGTTTTTTTTTCTTATCAAGTTAGCTATAAACTTCCTTTAAAAGAAAATTTTAGTAATTGGGTGTTACTTCTTTAGTCTTGGCCAGTCCTGGATTTGTCAATAGGCCGTATAGGCCGCGGCCTATGGGCGGCAGCGTCCTAGGGGCGGCAGATATCCGAAATTCTTGTTTTTTTACGCACTTTCTTAGTGACTAATTCAGTGCATTCCTTACTATGAATGGAAAATTATTACTTTAGAAAAGTACATGGGGCGGCGAAAATTTATTGGCCTACACTCATAAGAAATATAAATCCGGCACTGGTCTTGGCCAGTAATGTCCCCTTAACACCATTGATGTTGCTGATGAATATGGTCGGTAATAACCGGTTACAGTCACATGGCTATAAGACTTTGTCACTATAAAGACTTCCCTTCGCTTCACTTCCCTTTTAAACACGAATACGTATAAAAACTTACGAAGTGACTACGAACAAACACTCTTACTAATAACTAACTGATATTCTTATTAACGTTTCATACTTAAAGTACCTATCTATTGACTAACTACAGTTCATACTATAGTCCTTTCGAGTGTATCGTTTGTCACAGATGTCGATAGGCAGAAGGAGGAAGGAGATAGCAGCACTGCAAGCTCGTTTGCTATAAAAAACTTACAAAGTGCTCAGCGAATTTTACTAACGTATAATTAAAATTATGCTTACGTAGTCATTTGACATTTCTATTAATTTGAAATCAGCGATTTGTTACTTTACCTTTCTACTTAATTCGTTCAATCTTTTAAATACCTTTTGAAAGCTTCGTTTAATATCAGAAGCCCAATGTTCCGTAAACATCCTAACTGACCGTAGGCTGTTCCGTTCGTTTTGTTTATTCACCGATAACCGATAATTCGTACTCCAATAAATTACTAATGGGATTGTGAGCGGTTCTAATTTTATCGATACGGCGCTCAAAGGCGTTAAGTTAGTACAAATAATAAATATAAACAGAGTTCGCCTCGAAATAGTTTAGTGTTGACTAAACTCGTACTCCTCGATTAGTTGAATGAAATACAGTTCGATGAATGTAAATTGTTTAATACGATTAGTTTAACTTTGTATTTAATGATTCATTTATTCAACGCTACTTTATGTTGGGCTAGCACGAAACTTATGAGGATGACATTTGAAAAGTACTTTTCAAGGCTCAGTGGCAATAAATAATAATATAATAACAAACAGATCGACTAACTTTTAGTCTTACTGATAATATAGCAACGGTCATTGATTGATTAAGATTAAAACAGTGGTGAGTTCTGCAAGTGACTAAATAGTGCAGTTGTAATGCCGTAATGACAATAAAGAAAGAACGTAGGTATAGTAAAACATGCAAATAAATCTTTCGGTTTTTTATCTAATGTGCGGATTGCTAATAATAATAAATCTCACTCTTACCCGTATTGGATTTCATCGTGACAAGGGTGTCAAGGACACACACAATTATGACATCATAAATAACTCAAGGAAAATATATGTCCCATAAATGTCTATCCAGGCAAGGATCGAAACCAAAGCCTCTCGGTAAGGCAGTGTATTGTTATTAATGACGCTAGTAAATTATATGATAGTTTATGATAGAAATGTTTATGATTTTTGAGACTAGCAGACTTCTTAATCTTATTCACATTATTAGTTAAGTGATCTATAATTGTAATACCTACACCATCATCCGAAACTAGCGGTCAACAAGTTTAGTCTTAAAGCCAACAATGTCAAAGGGTACTCAGATGAACTTTATCCTAAGAAGCCTTGCATGAGTTAATCCTACTGATTTCTGGTTCTTGTAAACCATAGGTACACATTTAAGTAGATGTATGCAGAATAGGTAAGCTTTCATTGTAGTAAAAAGTTAGTCTTCAAGAGTTATCAAGATATGTAAATGTGAGGGATACAGAGAAAACACTATCAATATACAAGAAAATAATATAATTCAAAAGATGTTGATAAGGAAATTATTCTTTACGTACACGTATTCTATAGGAGACAACCAATTCAGTATAGGTAGAAATGGTTTCGACGGTTAAAAATTTTAGTTAAAAATACATCTAAAATATTATAAACTGGATGCTGGCAATGAATCTTTATTTTCACAACGATCAGGGCGGTCTCCCCTTGGCAATTTATATCACTTGAAGCGAGGCAGTCATGTGCAACCCCAACTCTATTGGAATTAAAACCATTTCGTCGGAATTGCAATTCGGACACGGCGCCCGATTCATATTCATATCATTGTTGTCCTTTTAATAAAATGATTTGAGTAGTAGTATTCATAGCACGATCATCAACTATTAATTTGTGGACGTATATCTACGTGTTATCCATATAATAAACGCCCGACATTGCGTCAATGACATGCTTTAAGTAAATAATTGTCCCGATATATTTTATCTACAGAAAGTCGCTATTATTATGTGTCATTACTCGTTTTTGTAAGACTCGTGAAAATTTATGAGTCTCTCAATATCTCAAATCATTTCAAAAGAAGATATCATTAGAAATAATTTCGTAAAAAGTACACTATCACGAAATTGGCCTTCAACAACGAACTACGGTGAATGGTAATAACTTTCATTTGGGTCAATAGTAAAACAGGAAATTCTGCGATAAGTACCTACAGAAAATCAATTGAAACGACAAAGGATAAAAAGGCAAGGCTCATTAGTAAGCCTCGAGCATTCTTCCAAATGAATTCTAATAAAGTTAATCGCAAAAGAAGGTACGTATCCTCCTTTTTAATTTATTTGTGAGAGCAGTCCTTAAGCCAGGTACCTACAAGCTTTATTGTCTTTAAAGTGGGTCGTCGAATTTTTATTCCTTATTTAATTACAACGTTTGTATTTCTTCCACATTTTATCATACTCAAGGGGTTAATATCTACAATAACAAAAATAAGGCAGGTAAAAAGAAAAGGTTAAAATGAGAGACTTATTAAAAACTTACATTTATTTCTCCCAAAAGCTCTTATTAGTTCTCGGGACAATGTACATAAAAATTGTTTTTTGCGTTTTATTACAGTATAGATGACGAATGTTGATCGAACGTAAAAAAAATTACAACATATTCCGGTCGTTTTCCAATTTTTACGCATTATCATGTGCACCTTGTGTGCACTTCATAGCTTAGATGTCAAAATATATAAATGCACCTATGTACAGATTATTTTTCAAAGCTGAAGCCTGTAAATGTATAATTCAATTTTGCTTCGTTGAATAATATCATACTCTGTTAAAATATTTTTGAAAATAATAAATAAATAAATAAATAATCCTCAGTAGAGGATCCTTTTTACTGACGCAATTCAACTCTGTAGCAACTTTACTTATTCGGTTCTTTCTATTAGTTGCGGTATTTCTTAGATTCATGGTAAATACTATTCATAGTTTATTTATCTGGCGTTCTAGATCTAAGTGCCACTTCAGAAGCGAAATATTCTCGAGGCCCGTCCTCTTTTGTGTCCAATATGCAAATCATATGAATAATATTGTGATAAAGTTCGAAAGAAACTCTATTACAAAACGAGTGTCACTGTAGAAACAGAAATATATAGGACTAAATCCTTTAATATTATAAATGTGAAAGTTTGTGAAGATGTTGGATGTTTGTTCCTCAATCACGCCACAACTATTTAACCGATTTGGCTGAAATTTGGAATAGAGATAGCCTATATCCTGGATTAACACATAGGCTACTTTTTATCCCGGAAAAGTTCAGGGTACGCCCGAGGTCCACCGACATGACTTATGTCGTTATCTTATCTTACGATAACAACCAGGACCGACAGCTTTGCGTGACCTCCAAAGCACGGAAGCATGGAAGAAATGTTTTCCACCAGTAGTTCAACTACCGAGTCTACGGCTACCCTACCCTATTGCTCAACTTTGTAGATCATTTATGATAGTCACAGCCCCCAGTCAATGAGCACTTATCTACTATTTACAATATTATTAATAATGTGTTTTCAATTTAACAAACATGATGCAGCAAAGCTAAAATTCAGTTTTATCAAAGCAAATACAAAGCGAATTAACATTTGATCACTTTGAAATCCCTGCAATCCATTTCAATCACTTACGTAAGTACTCTGATGTTTTATGTATTTTAGGTATTCGTGAGAGTTAAAATATTGTTTCTACTGTATTTTATATACAAACTGGCAAGTAGAGATGACTAAAACTGGACTAAACTGGACTAAACTGAATTCCCAAAAGATTTAACAATTAAACCCCTTCATTATTATAGACGTCAGAAACAGGACTCAGGTGGCTCGCCTTCTTGTATAATTTGTCAACCGGACCCCTTTCCTAACGGATATGACATAATACATACTTTAAAATAGTTTCGTGTGTTGGTTTAAAATAGTAGTGGGATTGTTTATTGCGAATAAAAAAAATCGGTCAAGTGTACGTCGTATTCGAATAGTTCCGTACCACCATGTAATATATTGTGAATTTATTATTTTGTATGTAAAATAAAGACACCGAACTTTTCTTGTTATTGTTATAATTATAACTAATTTGTCGAAGTCATAAGCAAGTTTAGAAGTTACATACATAATACGGGCTGAATAAGAGTAGGGAATAATTTTGCCTTCGTCTGAAAAAAACAGATTTTTCTCCAAAAAATATCTTGCTCAAGATAAACCAATGTGGGTCAAAATGTCATGGGTATTACGGGACGGGAATAAGGGATGTGATATACGAATCTCACTACGTCACATCACTAGCATGTTACATATCATTTTTTGTCCCTGTTTCCTTTCTGAACATTCATAACATGTCCTGTGACTCTTATGGGAATTTACTTACTCATCGTTTTTTATTTCTTAGTCACTACCAAAAATGTTTTTTGATATTCGTGTTATTATTACCTATATGGCGACTATTTTTTAATGGCACTCGGAAATCTTTATTTTCGGAGGAGTGTTGTGTAATTTGTTACTAAATTTAGTCACAAATTCTATTTGACGTACAGTAGGCGCGCGAGTTGAATGCAGTTGGGTCTGAGGTGACGGGCCCGCGGGAGTGTGCCCCCGCCACCCGCTACGTCTTGCCTGGAATACTCGGAGCGTATGTAGCACATCACTAGTGTAAAAGTAGTGTTGTCTTTGATAATTATCGCAAAGTGTGCTCGAGATTAAAGCTTAAAAACTTATTTTTTAATCAATACTAGCTTTGCCCCGTACAACACAGATGTTGTTTCAGGTTTTAATTTACCTACATACCAAACATCAGATCCATCAGTTCAACTAATTTTAGCCGGATTTTATTTTTTATTATATCAAAATCGGTTTAGAAGTTACGAGTAGTTACAAGAACACGTACGTGATAACAAACATTCACATTTTATGATTATAAATTAAGTTAAATTTCTAATTACAGGAGAATGCCCATAGCCAGTACTCTCAAAAAAATTATTGTGTCACAATGACTTTTGGACAAAAAATTAAATTAAAATATTTCAAATATATACCCTATTTCCTAAAAAATCCTCTTTGGGAATAATTTTCTGAAACTAATAAGTAACTTAACTTCCGTTTTACAAAAGAAAACCATTGGGTTATTTATGTTTGGATAAGGGCCAATTAGAAATCTTTTAAGATCCTTCGGGCCAATAGGTTGCATTGATTCCATTATGATTACATGACAAACTAGATGACGTAAGGGTACTGTCAAATGAATTAAAAAAATATTATAATCAGCCAGGAGTAATAGTGTTCTGTGATTATAATACATTACAAACTACATGGCGTTTTGGGACTTTAAATGAATTTGAAACTTAAAAGATCGACATTATAAAAAGTTGCAATTTGCGTAATTGTTATTTCTTGTAATAAAAATTAAATAGAAACAACTTTCTAGACACATGTTATTTTTAACAGCGAATGATCGATGACATCCTTAATGTTATGAATGGAGGCAGTCATCTAATAGCAATTAAATTAAAGATATCCGATTCGGGCATAACCATAACTCTAAATAATTAGTTTTAATTTTACTAGTCCCATCAAACACAAGTTTTAAGATTTACGTAATTCAAGAACCCAACAACAAAATGCCAACAAGCACAAATTTTCCTTAGTTTACTTTTCTTACCTGTACCTGTTCACCTTCTCAACAAAACCCTTGTAATCGTGTCCTTTTGAATCAAGGGTTTCACTCAGAACTTAAGCAACCCGCAATCGAGATGTTTAAGGGGCTATCGAGTTTCGCTAAACCCGAGAACTTTAAAAATGGAGTTCGTAGCGCAGTTACGAATGTACCTGAAAAGAAAATAACAATAACTTAATAACAATAACTTAACTGTTAAATCTTAAATCGACCCTGCAGCCTAGTTGGTAACGATACTAACTGCGAAGCGAAGGGTCCCGGGTTCGAATCCCGGCTGGGGCAGATTATTATGTGGCAAATAAATATTTGTAGTCGGGTAATGTGTATTATTGTGATGTGTTAATTATATGTGTCGTCCATGTCACTCGCGAAACAGGTAAAAACCTACTGCGGGGGGTATGAATGTGTGTTTGGCTTCAACCCATTAATGGCCCACTACTGGGCACGGGTCTCTCCTCTTGAGGAGGCCTAGAGCATACTCCACTACGCTGCTCCAGTGCGGATTGGTGGAGGGGTTAGTGGCCAACCCGAGTGTCGGAAGTTTTCAAACCGAATGAATGTGTGTTTACATGTGATAATTTAATTCTTGAATGCAATCCCACCTGATAGTAAGTGTAATGTTTATTGCGTGTCATCATAAAATGAAATTACCTAAATGTTTTATTTAGATAATCTTTCACACTAACTGGATACCCGAACCCAACCGCGGGACAATTATCTACATGATATTTCTTACTATTATACCTGTACTCAAGATATTTATTTTTAATTTTAACGCCCGTGAGTTCCTACCCGAATCACATTATTACACGTATTCTTAGTAAAATGTTAGTCCACGATGACTTAAATTTAAAATCAGTTACAGATTATTAGGATGAGTGTTTTATGGAAATAGCCGGCATAGGAGCTGGCGACCGACCTGATGGTAAGTGTCTATCGTCGCCCATGGACATCAGCAACACCAAAGGCATCACTGATGCGTTGCCGGCCAAGAAAGAGAGTAGAAAAATAATAATAATATTAGGTCTTCTTAACGAAATACACATCTGAAAATTACTTTCAGAACGTACCACGGAACAAAGTAGTGACAGGCGTGATTTAATATGGCGTTGTAAGCCGCTGTTTGCATAAGACGCGAGAGACAGCTACCGAACACGTCTATATTACATGAAGCGTATCTACGACGCAAACCGTGTACCTATACCTATATCTTGAATACGAGGATTAAACTCCAAGCATCTTTGAAGCATTTTTAAGCCAAAAAACGAAGCGACGAACAATCTGATGGTAATGTTAAATGCAACAGGTACTCACGGTCGATTTTATAATACCGATATCGCACCCTCAGTGGAAAAAAGCATAATTCATCTTTCGTTGAATTTTAGTTATTAATATGATTAGAAAGAAGGACAAAAGCTGCATATGCTCATTTTTTTTCAAATTTTTATCATTAATCTTGACGGTTTTGTACAAGAAATCGTAATATAAATTCCTTTGACTACTTACTGACGTTTTAACAGTTTTTTTGCTCTCCTGTAAAAATGCAATTTTCATCTTATGCCTTTTTTCCACTGAGCGTGCTATACTTGTTCAGCAAAATGTTCAGTGTCCGTGACGATATAAGTTTAAAATCATATGACGGTTTATTGATCACTGCGAATCAAACCTATATAGAACAGAGTAGATGGGAAGAGGAAATTTTTAGTCAATTAATACATGTTTACTTAATTAACTACATCTTAATTTTATTTTGGTACCTATGTAGTACCTTTATTCTAAAAACCTATAAATACGTAGAACAATCAAAGTCATTACAGTGTATACTTTGCAATTATAACGCAGCTATGGAGTAGTGGTTAGACCTATCAGACACTCGGATAGAAGGGGAGCTCTAAAACAATCAAAAAGCCAATATGGCTATTTAATAGAGGAACCCACAAAGGCGAGGAACGTGCAACCCTTTGTTAATTTATCTGAAGTACACACTTCTATCCCTCAGCACGAAGCAATTTGCAGAAGGAATATTAGCATCATAACAAATAATCGATATTCAATTATTTGCATAAACCGCTTCGCTGGATAGCAAGGCTCCAGTTTGAGAATAGATTAGTAAGGCACAGTTATACAGAAGCTTTTTCTTAGCATCGACAATTAATAAGTTAAGCTTATTTTTCAATATGATATACTTATAATAATTACACTTTTAATTAACTTTATAAAAGGAGGACGTTCTCAATTCAACTGTGTTTTTTATGTGTGTTACCTCATTATTTTTTACTGACAAAGAGTGCACCGATCTTGATGACTCTTTTTTATATTCGAAAGCTGGTGCTTGTCATAATATGGTCCTATTTAAAGAGCGAGATGTGATGAGTAGTTTTTGAGTTGTCCCTAAGTTGTCCCTATTCTTCTTAATAAATAACCAACTTCAAAATTGAAGTCAAATTGAAATTATAGAATACAATAGATTTTTCCCGCGGCTTGGCCTGCGGTAGAAAGGTTCCAAAAAGAGATTTTTAACTAATTAATTTAGATTTATATAATATGCCCGCGGTGCACGTGTGGATATCGATTTTTTACAAATCCTGCGGGAACCCTGAACTTTTCCGGGACAAAAATTAGCCTATGTATTAATCCAGGGTATAGGCTATCTCCGTTTCAAATTTCAACCAAATCGGTTAAGTAATTGTGGCGTGATTGAGGAACAAATATCTAAACATCCAAACATCTTCACAAACTTTCACATATAGGTATACATACGTATATAATATTAATAGGATTCCTACAAAGGTAGGTAAATAATAAAAAAATATAGATAAAAAGATACGGAATATTTTTAAGCCCAATATCCAATTTATTCTATAATGGAGAACCGTCCAATCCATGAATTCAATTAACGCATGACAGTATACGTAGTATGTTATAGTTTATTCGGTATTTCATTTCAATACGGCTTTTGATATAATATTTAAGTACCTCGTTAACGGAATAGAGTTGACGGAACATTAATGCTCACACACCCTGTGGAAGAGTTCGCTGTGTTTTGTACGAACAGACAAGGAACACATAATCCACGACCCGGGAACATAACATTAATATCGGCCTCAGCTGTAAATCTAACCCAGATAATCTCGCTATTCATTCGGCGTCACTAATAGGAGACCAGATTAGTCATTTTCATAATATCAGGACTTAGTGAAAGAACTCTTATATAACTCAATCTTCCAGTTAGGTACTATTTAACGTTTCATTGTGAGAGTTACAGCATATCTTGCAGGGTAGAAAGCATCCTATGATTAAACCCGCAACTACCTTTTCGATACAGTGGCAGCGAAATTAATCCAATGGCCGGATAAATTGTCGGCGTAGATCTCCAATATCTTTTATGCTTCAAATATTTTTTTAACAGCTTTTAAATAAAATATTTGTATATTTGAAAAAAATATTTTAATAGCTTTTAAATAGTCATATTCGTATCAAACCGTCGGTACAGTCAAAATAAAAGGACTAAAACTTCTTATCTATCTATCTATATCTTATCTATCTATCTATCCTCTTCTTCAACAGAAGCATTTTATCTATTAAGAGATAATGTTAAGGAATGCAATGTGGTATTTGACTTTAAGCACATTACAATCAGGGACATAATTAAAGTTTTCCAGTCTCTGAAAGTAAAAAGTACGGGTGATCTCTGGGGTATTTCAGTAAAAATAATTCGTCACATAATAGATATTATAGCTCCTTGTTTAGTTGTAGTTTTTAATAAATGCATAGATCTTGGTGTATTTCGAGATCTAATGAAATGCAGTAAAGTTATACCATTATTTAAAACAGGTGAAAAAACGGATATTAATAATTATAGGCCAATTTCTATATTACCAACACTCAGTAAGATCTTCGAAAAGATCATACTGAATCAAATGCTAACCCACTTCAACAATAATAATTTATTACATCCGGAGCAATACGGTTTTACTAAAGGTCGTAGTACAACAGATGCCGGAGCCAGGCTCTTAAAGCATATATATGAAGCATGGGAGTCGTCGCAAAATGCTATAGGTGTATTTTGTGATTTATCAAAGGCGTTTGATTGTGTTGAGCATGATACATTAATATCTAAACTTAGTCACTATGGCGTGAAAAACAAGGCCCTTAGCTTGCTCGCATCTTATTTAAGTAATAGGATACTAAAGGTTAATATAAACGATGAAAAGTCATCAGGGTCACCTACTGTGATGGGTGTTCCGCAAGGCTCGATCTTGGGCCCTTTTCTTTTCCTGGTGTATATAAATGACTTACCACATTATGTTAAAAACCATGCGAACATTGTGCTGTTTGCAGATGATACATCATTAATATTTAAGACTGATAGGAATAAAAATAATTTTGACGATGTTAATAGTGCTCTGTCGCATGTCTCACATTGGTTCACTATAAATAATTTACTTTTAAATGCAAAGAAAACCAAATGCTTAGAATTCGTGTTGCCAAATGTAAAAAAAGTAAATAAATCTCTTAAATTAAATAATGAAACATTAAATATAGAGGAATCCACGGTTTTTTTAGGGGTGACCTTGGACAGTAAACTGCAATGGGGCCCGCACATAGCATCTCTCACAACTAAACTTGCTAGGGCTGCTTATGCTGTTAGAAAAATAAGGCAGCTCACTGACGTCGACACTGCTAGGCTTGTTTATTTTGCATATTTCCATAGTGTTATGTCTTATGGCATTTTACTGTGGGGCAAAGCAGCCGGTATTGAACAAATTTTTGTATTACAGAAAAGAGCCATTAGAGCTATTTATAAACTAAAATCAAGGGAGTCCTTGCGTATCAAATTTAAACAAATAGGTATACTTACAGTAGCTTCCCAATATATTTATAATAATTTAGTGTTTATACGGAATAACATAACTGCATATAAACAAAATTGTGATTTTTCAAATCGTCAAACAAGAAGGATGCATCAATTGGCTACCTCTTCGTACCGTCTTTCCAAAGTGCAACGTTCTTTTATGGGACTAGGTATAAAATTTTATAATAAAGTCCCAAAACAAATACGTGACTTACCAGTGGAATCTTTTAAGAAACGTGTAAAGGCTCAGCTCTTAGGCAAGGGCTACTATAGCATAAATGAATATTTAAATGACAAGGATGCTTGGAAATGACTAGCTAGGCAACCAGTTCTGCACAGGTTAGAGAATACCTATTTTTGTAATAGATATAAGTTTTATTTTTAAAAGATGTGCTGAGGAGTTTCTTTACGGCTTTTCTTCTCCTCCATGACAAAGCACCTTTCCGAAAAGCTGGTAGATTAAAAAAATGACGTGCATAAGAGTATCAGTGATACCTACATGAATAAAGATTATTTCATTTCATTTCATTTCATTATCGACTCAGTGTTTAAAGTAAAACTAAGTTTGAAAGCGAAAATTACCTAAGCACAAAGAACGAGAATGGGCTATATATTTCCGCCGCTATATTTCACATTAACGCTAAAACCAGATTTAGCCAGTGGGCTATCAGCGAAAAAGGACCAAAATTTCAATTAACCGCGCAGCACGTTTAGGCAAATAAATTCTAATAAAGTTAATTAAGCCGTGGAATGACATTATCTTTGTCAAATTTTTACCTCTCTAAATTAAAACAAAGAAAAGACAGCATATTTTTCAAGATATAAAACATCTTGGTATATTAATCCGCAACTACCTTTTCCATACAGTGCAGCAAAATTCATCCAATAGCCGGATAAATTGTCGGCGCAGATCTCCGATATCTTTTATGCTTCAACATTTTTTTTTATAGCTTTTAATTATTCACATTCGTATCAAACCGTTGACACAGTGAAAATAAAAGGACTAAAACTTCTTACCGACAAGTGTTTAACTAAAACTAAGTTTGAAAGCGAAAATCACCAAAGCATAAAGAACGAGAATGGGCCGCCGCTATATTTCACATTAACGCTAAAACCAGATTTAGCCAGTGGGTTATCAGCGAAAAAGGACCAAAATCTCAATTAACCGCGCTGCACGTTTAGGCAAATAAATTCTAATAAAGTTAATTAAGCCGTGGAATGACATTATCTTTGTCAAATTTTTACCTCTCTAAATTAAAACAAAAAAAAAGGCTATAGGCTTTAAAACGTCGACGAGAAAGGGAGATAAAGTTCGGCTCTACGTGACCGAGGGAGTCTTTGCAAGCCCGTAGTCCGTAAGCAAAGGCAATGCAATAAACTCAACTTTAAATTTATTCTCGTTGAATGTAATTCACAAAAGGTTTCAGCACAGCCAAGAAATTGAATACTACAGTGAAATGCAAGTGTAATAATAAATTTAATATCAAAATACTGGACTTATAGTAAACTTGAATGCATGGTATAAATTTTAATGAGAGTCGGATACGTACGTGACTTTGAGACTTTCAGAATACGAGGCACAAGCATCGCAGAGCACAAAAAACCTAAAATTATTTTAGTTTTAACTTGTTTTTATCCTAGTCTACAATTTGTAAACTTTATTCTGTAGGTATATAAAAAATAAGTTTATCAATAATTTAACAATGTATATTACTTATGTTAGTTTAAAATTGCATTATTTCAAAATTCAAATATTTTTAATCAAGTTTGGTTTGCATTTTTTGAAAGTCATGCAAGCTACGCCAATCCTTCAACAAGGCCCTACTGTGAGAGGCACGAGGGCTCGGGAGAAGAAGCAGCAAGAAACTACTGGGGTGTTTTTTTCCTCCTCACAGTTACTACTCTCCATAAGTAAGACGAAATAATACATACTCGTAATAGTGTAATCTAATTCATTCTTTCGTTCTTCCATTATCGCCACTTATTTCACTACTAGCTGTTACCCGCGACTTCGTACGCTGAAAATAAAGATGCCTTCATTATAAAACATGTTTTTCGTAAATTAAGAACAAACTTGTCCGGACTATGAGGAGAGAAGATCCGTGCCTTGTATTATAGTCCAGGGTCGATAATTTTTGAA
This sequence comes from Thymelicus lineola, assembly GCA_963932265.1. NCBI lineage: Eukaryota > Metazoa > Arthropoda > Insecta > Lepidoptera > Hesperiidae > Thymelicus > Thymelicus lineola. Next base: position 4,838,692 of record OZ010695.1, on the reverse strand, counting down.
AACAAAAAAAATTATAATAGGATGAAACCTATTGCAAAAGGAAGAGAATATAACAAAAAATAAAGGAAAAATAATTTACGGGCGATCTGAGGTCGGGAAGTGGGGGGGAGGGGGGGTTTAAGGGTAAAAAACGGTTTATCTCAATTTCCAGCAAAACTATAAGTCCTATGGAAAAAAGTTAAATGGCAAAGTTATAGGTAATAAAAAGGTCTACAATTTTTGTATTTACACTTTTTTCACATAACCTCAAAATTTATGTGAAAAATTCAAAAAACCAAGTTTTTGGTTTTTTATTTTTATCTTTTACAAAAATTTTTTTTTTTAACGAAATTTTGTGAAAACTTACCTTTCTATGTCCCAAACATACTGTAATTTTTTTGATTTAAAATATTTATTTTTTCACCTTATTTTGACTTAATATCGAAAAATCACCCTAATTTTCAATCGAAAATTCACCTGTCAAAATATCCGCTTTTTTAAAAAATCTGTGAGCTTTTTATTTGCTAAAATCTCTACTTTCTGATGGTATATAAAAAAATATACACTGCCATGTTAAATTTTCTCAGAAAATGCAATGAAACGACAACTATTTTCACAAAAATTATTCGAGTTCGAGTTTTTAAATATATATTTTTAATATTTATGTACAATTTTGAGCCATTTATTAAAATTTACACTTTAATTAATCGAAAAACGTCAAAATCCATGTTAAATTAATAAATTAATAAGCAAAAAAATTACAAATCCATAAAGATTGCAAGAAACATGCAAAAATAGTTGTCGTTTCATTGCATTTTCTGAGAAAATTTACCATAGTAGTGTATATCTTTTTTATACCATCAGAAAGTAGAGATTTTAGCAAATAAAAAGCTCACAGATTTTTTTAAAAAAGCGGATATTTTGACAGGTGAATTTTCGATTGAAAATTAGGGTGATTTTTCGATATTAAGTCAAAATAAGGTGAAAAAATAAATATTATAAATCAAAAAAATTACAGTATGTTTGGGACATAGAAAGGTAAGTTTTCACAAAATTTCGTTAAAAAAAAAAATTTTTGTAAAAGATAAAAATAAAAAACCAAAAACTTGGTTTTTTGAATTTTTCACATAAATTTTGAGGTTATGTGAAAAAAGTGTAAATATAAAAATTGTAGAGCTTTTTATTACCTATAACTTTGCCATTTAACTTTTTTCCATAGGACTTATAGTTTTGCTGGAAATTGAGATAAACCGTTTTTTACCCTTAAACCCCCCCTCCCCCCCACTTCCCGACCTCAGATCACCCGTAAATTATTTTTCCTTTATTTTTTGTTATATTCTCTTCCTTTTGCAATAGGTTTCATTCTATTATAATTTTTTTTCACTTTTCATTATTTTTAAAGGCTTCTACCCTGGTCTATTAGCCCATTTTGGGTTACAGCTTTTACACCTACACTTAGTAAGTATAATGTATTATGTAAATGAGTGAAATATTAAACAAACTCTACTGTTGTATCATGCACTCTAAAATTGCTAAAACAATAAAATGATAACTACGATCTGATATTCTAGTGTGATTGGTAGTCAGCAAGATACCAAACTCTTCACCAAAATTACAGCATAAGTGACATGTTAGAACCCATTAATTATCCATTGGGAGAAGCACATAGCCCGGACGCCGCGGCTTGTGTGGGTCCTAATAGTAATCGAGCGCGATCGGTAGTTGGATAGGTGACCGCTAGTGGCAAAAAATTCTTGAGCTCTCCGTGTTCCGGAGAGCACGTAAAGCTGTTGGTCTGGTTATTGTCGTAAGATAACAGACGTTATGACATGTTGGAGGCCCTCGCCCGGCGCAATGACTTCCGACACTTAGGTTGGTCTCCAATCCCTCCACCAATCCCCCCACCACCCTTCACCCTCCACTGGAGCAAAGTGGTGGAGTATACTCTAGGCCTCCTCAAGAGAAGAGAGCCATGCTCAATAGTGAACCATTAATGACCCATCCATATGAAAGGTCCCAAAATAGTTGGACTTTTTAGAGTTTAGAGGTTTATCTAAGTCAGGGCCTGAGAGTTTTTTTTTTAAATTTACATTGTCATTTTACAGAATACACAAAAACGTTCCTTCCTTTTCTTTTTTGGGCAGCAGCGACTCAGTGTTTCCTTTAGCGCTGCTAATGTACATTGTCGAAAGTGACCACTTACTATGAGGTGACTAATCTGTTCGTTTGCCGGCTATTTAGATAAAAAAGTAACAAAAAACATTTTTTCCTCTCTTTTAAACTTAATAATTGCTAATCATAAAAAAATCTAAGAAAAATTTGAAGTCAAATGAAAATGATTTTCTCCTAACCCATACAAACTTTTATCCTTTAGCCCTTAGCAGATGAATAAAAAAAAATCTTTTGTAGTTAATTTTTGTTTGTAGCGAAAAGCTAACATGGCGGTATGTTTTCACATGGCGGTATGTGTTCTAAAATGATGAAGTTTCTAAGTGAGATGAATTTCCCAAAAAAAAATTTCACAGTTAATTTTTGTTTTTGGCTATCAGCTTACATATGAATTTTTATATTTCTGAGTTTTAAGATGACGAAGATTCATACAAACTTATAACCTCTAGTTTTAGCCCTTAGCCTTACATCCCGTAATACCAAACAATTTTATTGTGTTACAGTTATTTTGTTTTTAATGTAAGATTGCATTTTAGCCGTATTAGGGCGGCTTACAATACTAACTCCAATCCAACGCTGGATGGGTGTCGTAAGAGGCGACTAAATCCGGCCCGCTGGTGGTAAGGCCCCTCGAGGGATTATATTGGTATTATTGATTTTAATTGCACATTAATACCATTATTACTATTATTACTTCTCGTTGGGGTTCGTCTGGATAGCTCCACCCTTGAGCATAAGTCAGCCGCCAAACGACTCGTGTTCCGGCTGGGGGCTTGAGAGCCAGTTCTTTCTTTCTTTTTCTTTTCTCTTTCTTGGCCGGCAACGCATCAGTGACGCCTTTGGTGTTGCTGATGTCCATGGGCGACGAAATCCAGCTACTATCAGGTGGATCGTCAGCTTGTTTGCCGGCTATTTCCTTAAAAAAACATACTAATTAACAACTTTCACAGTTTTAACTTCAAAAAACCATGGCAAGTGCATGTCAGGCCATGCGCAATGTAGGGTTCCGAAGTAGTAAGTTTATCGACTATTACTCACTAACTACTTATGCTAATCTTATGTTTTCATGTGATGCCCGGACAGACAAACAGACAGACAGACTCTATTATATAATTCTAAAAAAAATAATTTTGTGTTTTAACACGTTATTGAAGTGCCCCCTAATCGAAATTTTTAAAAAATATTCAATGTAATTCAAATTTGCCCTTTGAGTTTTATTATAGTATTGACCAGGGAAACCTTTTAATTTCCCGGGATAAAAAGTATCCTAAAATATGACCCGGAGTATTAGTTACAATTTTACCAATTTTCATTAAAATCCGTTCAGGGGTTTTCATGTGATGCCCGGACAGACAAACAGACAGACAGACAATAATTCTAAAAAAAATGTTTTTATGCTCTAACACGTTATTGAAGTGCCCCCTAATCGAAATTTTTAAAAAATATTCAATGTACAGAAAATTTGCCCTTTGAGTTTTATTATAGTATAGATTATCTGGATTCAGAAGGCTCAGGACCGGTCAGAGTGGCGCAAGTTAGGGGATTCCTATGTCCAGCAGTGGACCTCCAAGGGCTGATGGATGGATGGATGATAGATTATTCAATTTGTTCAATGTCAACTGTTCGTACAACTGAATTACGATTTTCAACCCCTTCCAGGATGAAATATAAAAAATGCTAAATTTACTTTGCAAGCCATAAATACACAATTCATGTTTTAAAAACAAAGTTAATATAAAAATAGATATTAAGTAAAAAGAAAATATTTCAATGCCATATTTAAGCTCCATCTTGCAAAATAGAAATAAACTAAGAAATGCATATGTATGCCTTATTATATTATGTGGAGAAAAGGTTTTTGTAAGTTTAAAACAAATTGACTTTTTTTTTTTATTTTCCCATACAAACTCTCATAGCATATCCCCAAGGAACCCTTTAAGTGGAAAACCCTATTCTTTAATTTGAAAAACTCGTTTTTCGGTTTTGGTATCGTGCAAGTATAGATTTACAACGTGAAAAATCATTTATTTAGAAATCACAGACAGACACTTCAATTTTATTTATGTGTATTTGAGTTATTGTAAAGTAAAAAATAAGTACTTCAGTGCCACGCTTTGGCCTTGCAAAATATTAAAAAAAAACTAAGAAATGTATAATGACATAATTTGTGTGAAGAAAAGGTTTTTGTATGTTTAAAACAAATTAAATCATATTTTATATTCTCGCTTCGTTATGGAGCCCTAAAAATTGCCTATAATTTAAGTTGAAGACTCGATATTGTAGTAAAGTCCTGTTGAAATACGTTCAGTGGCTTCAGAGATTAATGAAGATAAATAAACAGACAAACAAAAATTAAAAAGCTCATTTTTACGTTTTGATATTGTGCAAGTAACGATTTACAACATGAAAAATGCAGTTGAAATCACAGAGTTGTTGGCGTGAATCAACAAACACAGAGCCATCTAGTGGCCAAGATGGTAAACGATTATTTGTTGGATATCGTTTACTCATACAGACATAATTTGCGTTTTTCTATCACTTCCAAGGTGTTTATAAAATGCTGAAATTATATTGGAGGACATAGATACGCAAACAATATGCTCTTAATAACAAAATAAAAAATACATATTTGAAAAATAAGCAGTATTCACATTGAATTGTATTTTTTTTTCTTTGTCTTGCAAAATTTTGAAAAACTGTAAAACACGTGTTTCATCAATTTAAGCAAGGAACATTTGTTGCAAATTTGAAGCAAATCGGTTGATGTATAATTTTCCATACACACTTTCATCGCGTTTTCCCAGGGAAACCTTTTAATTTCCCGGGATAAAAAGTATCCTAAAATATGACCCGGAGTATTAGTTACAATTTTACCAATTTTCATTAAAATCCGTTCAGGGGTTTTCATGTGATGCCCGGACAGACAAACAGACAGACAGACAATAATTCTAAAAAAAATGTTTTTATGCTCTAACACGTTATTGAAGTGCCCCCTAATCGAAATTTTTAAAAAATATTCAATGTACAGAAAATTTGCCCTTTGAGTTTTATTATAGTATAGACTAGCTGTTACCCGCGACTTCGTACGCTGAAAATAAAGATGCCTTCATTATAAAACATGTTTTTCGTAAATTAAGAACAAACTTGTCCGGACTATGAGGAGAGAAGATCCGTGCCTTGTATTATAGTCCAGGGTCGATAATTTTTGAAAACAAAAAAAATTATAATAGGATGAAACCTATTGCAAAAGGAAGAGAATATAACAAAAAATAAAGGAAAAATAATTTACGGGCGATCTGAGGTCGGGAAGTGGGGGGGAGGGGGGGTTTAAGGGTAAAAAACGGTTTATCTCAATTTCCAGCAAAACTATAAGTCCTCTGGAAAAAAGTTAAATGGCAAAGTTATAGGTAATAAAAAGGTCTACAATTTTTGTATTTACACTTTTTTCACATAACCTCAAAATTTATGTGAAAAATTCAAAAAACCAAGTTTTTGGTTTTTTATTTTTATCTTTTACAAAAATTTTTTTTTTAACGAAATTTTGTGAAAACTTACCTTTCTATGTCCCAAACATACTGTAATTTTTTTGATTTAAAATATTTATTTTTTCACCTTATTTTGACTTAATATCGAAAAATCACCCTAATTTTCAATCGAAAATTCACCTGTCAAAATATCCGCTTTTTTAAAAAAATCTGTGAGCTTTTTATTTGCTAAAATCTCTACTTTCTGATGGTATATAAAAAAATATACACTGCCATGTTAAATTTTCTCAGAAAATGCAATGAAACGACAACTATTTTCACAAAAATTATTCGAGTTCGAGTTTTTAAATATATATTTTTAATATTTATGTACAATTTTGAGCCATTTATTAAAATTTACACTTTAATTAATCGAAAAACGTCAAAATCCATGTTAAATTAATAAATTAATAAGCAAAAAAATTACAAATCCATAAAGATTGCAAGAAACATGCAAAAATAGTTGTCGTTTCATTGCATTTTCTGAGAAAATTTACCATAGTAGTGTATATCTTTTTTATACCATCAGAAAGTAGAGATTTTAGCAAATAAAAAGCTCACAGATTTTTTTAAAAAAGCGGATATTTTGACAGGTGAATTTTCGATTGAAAATTAGGGTGATTTTTCGATATTAAGTCAAAATAAGGTGAAAAAATAAATATTATAAATCAAAAAAATTACAGTATGTTTGGGACATAGAAAGGTAAGTTTTCACAAAATTTCGTTAAAAAAAAAAAAATTTGTAAAAGATAAAAATAAAAAACCAAAAACTTGGTTTTTTGAATTTTTCACATAAATTTTGAGGTTATGTGAAAAAAGTGTAAATATAAAAATTGTAGAGCTTTTTATTACCTATAACTTTGCCATTTAACTTTTTTCCATAGGACTTATAGTTTTGCTGGAAATTGAGATAAACCGTTTTTTACCCTTAAACCCCCCCTCCCCCCCACTTCCCGACCTCAGATCACCCGTAAATTATTTTTCCTTTATTTTTTGTTATATTCTCTTCCTTTTGCAATAGGTTTCATTCTATTATAATTTTTTTTCACTTTTCATTATTTTTAAAGGCTTCTACCCTGGTCTATTAGCCCATTTTGGGTTACAGCTTTTACACCTACACTTAGTAAGTATAATGTATTATGTAAATGAGTGAAATATTAAACAAACTCTACTGTTGTATCATGCACTCTAAAATTGCTAAAACAATAAAATGATAACTACGATCTGATATTCTAGTGTGATTGGTAGTCAGCAAGATACCAAACTCTTCACCAAAATTACAGCATAAGTGACATGTTAGAACCCATTAATTATCCATTGGGAGAAGCACATAGCCCGGACGCCGCGGCTTGTGTGGGTCCTAATAGTAATCGAGCGCGATCGGTAGTTGGATAGGTGACCGCTAGTGGCAAAAAATTCTTGAGCTCTCCGTGTTCCGGAGAGCACGTAAAGCTGTTGGTCTGGTTATTGTCGTAAGATAACAGACGTTATGACATGTTGGAGGCCCTCGCCCGGCGCAATGACTTCCGACACTTAGGTTGGTCTCCAATCCCTCCACCAATCCCCCCACCACCCTTCACCCTCCACTGGAGCAAAGTGGTGGAGTATACTCTAGGCCTCCTCAAGAGAAGAGAGCCATGCTCAATAGTGAACCATTAATGACCCATCCATATGAAAGGTCCCAAAATAGTTGGACTTTTTAGAGTTTAGAGGTTTATCTAAGTCAGGGCCTGAGAGTTTTTTTTTTAAATTTACATTGTCATTTTACAGAATACACAAAAACGTTCCTTCCTTTTCTTTTTTGGGCAGCAGCGACTCAGTGTTTCCTTTAGCGCTGCTAATGTACATTGTCGAAAGTGACCACTTACTATGAGGTGACTAATCTGTTCGTTTGCCGGCTATTTAGATAAAAAAGTAACAAAAAACATTTTTCCTCTCTTTTAAACTTAATAATTGCTAATCATAAAAAAATCTAAGAAAAATTTGAAGTCAAATGAAAATGATTTTCTCCTAACCCATACAAACTTTTATCCTTTAGCCCTTAGCAGATGAATAAAAAAAAAATCTTTTGTAGTTAATTTTTGTTTGTAGCGAAAAGCTAACATGGCGGTATGTTTTCACATGGCGGTATGTGTTCTAAATGATGAAGTTTCTAAGTGAGATGAATTTCCCAAAAAAAAATTTCACAGTTAATTTTTGTTTTGGCTATCAGCTTACATATGAATTTTTATATTTCTGAGTTTTAAGATGACGAAGATTCATACAAACTTATAACCTCTAGTTTTAGCCCTTAGCCTTACATCCCGTAATACCAAACAATTTTATTGTGTTACAGTTATTTTGTTTTTAATGTAAGATTGCATTTTAGCCGTATTAGGGCGGCTTACAATACTAACTCCAATCCAACGCTGGATGGTGTCGTAAGAGGCGACTAAATCCGGCCCGCTGGTGGTAAGGCCCCTCGAGGGATTATATTGGTATTATTGATTTTAATTGCACATTAATACCATTATTACTATTATTACTTCTCGTTGGGGTTCGTCTGGATAGCTCCACCCTTGAGCATAAGTCAGCCGCCAAACGACTCGTGTTCCGGCTGGGGGCTTGAGAGCCAGTTCTTTCTTTCTTTTTCTTTTCTCTTTCTTGGCCGGCAACGCATCAGTGACGCCTTTGGTGTTGCTGATGTCCATGGGCGACGAAATCCAGCTACTATCAGGTGGATCGTCAGCTTGTTTGCCGGCTATTTCCTTAAAAAAACATACTAATAACAACTTTCACAGTTTTAACTTCAAAAAACCATGGCAAGTGCATGTCAGGCCATGCGCAATGTAGGGTTCCGAAGTAGTAAGTTTATCGACTATTACTCACTAACTACTTATGCTAATCTTATGTTTTCATGTGATGCCCGGACAGACAAACAGACAGACAGACTCTATTATATAATTCTAAAAAAAATAATTTTGTGTTTTAACACGTTATTGAAGTGCCCCCTAATCGAAATTTTTAAAAATATTCAATGTAATTCAAATTTGCCCTTTGAGTTTTATTATAGTATTGACCAGGGAAACCTTTTAATTTCCCGGGATAAAAAGTATCCTAAAATATGACCCGGAGTATTAGTTACAATTTTACCAATTTTCATTAAAATCCGTTCAGGGGTTTTCATGTGATGCCCGGACAGACAAACAGACAGACAGACAATAATTCTAAAAAAAATGTTTTTATGCTCTAACACGTTATTGAAGTGCCCCCTAATCGAAATTTTTAAAAAATATTCAATGTACAGAAAATTTGCCCTTTGAGTTTTATTATAGTATAGATTATCTGGATTCAGAAGGCTCAGGACCGGTCAGAGTGGCGCAAGTTAGGGGATTCCTATGTCCAGCAGTGGACCTCCAAGGGCTGATGGATGGATGGATGATAGATTATTCAATTTGTTCAATGTCAACTGTTCGTACAACTGAATTACGATTTTCAACCCCTTCCAGGATGAAATATAAAAAATGCTAAATTTACTTTGCAAGCCATAAATACACAATTCATGTTTTAAAAACAAAGTTAATATAAAAATAGATATTAAGTAAAAAGAAAATATTTCAATGCCATATTTAAGCTCCATCTTGCAAAATAGAAATAAACTAAGAAATGCATATGTATGCCTTATTATATTATGTGGAGAAAAGGTTTTTGTAAGTTTAAAACAAATTGACTTTTTTTTTTTATTTTCCCATACAAACTCTCATAGCATATCCCCAAGGAACCCTTTAAGTGGAAAACCCTATTCTTTAATTTGAAAAACTCGTTTTTCGGTTTTGGTATCGTGCAAGTATAGATTTACAACGTGAAAAATCATTTATTTAGAAATCACAGACAGACACTTCAATTTTATTTATGTGTATTTGAGTTATTGTAAAGTAAAAAATAAGTACTTCAGTGCCACGCTTTGGCCTTGCAAAATATTAAAAAAAAACTAAGAAATGTATAATGACATAATTTGTGTGAAGAAAAGGTTTTTGTATGTTTAAAACAAATTAAATCATATTTTATATTCTCGCTTCGTTATGGAGCCCTAAAAATTGCCTATAATTTAAGTTGAAGACTCGATATTGTAGTAAAGTCCTGTTGAAATACGTTCAGTGGCTTCAGAGATTAATGAAGATAAATAAACAGACAAACAAAAATTAAAAAGCTCATTTTTACGTTTTGATATTGTGCAAGTAACGATTTACAACATGAAAAATGCAGTTGAAATCACAGAGTTGTTGGCGTGAATCAACAAACACAGAGCCATCTAGTGGCCAAGATGGTAAACGATTATTTGTTGGATATCGTTTACTCATACAGACATAATTTGCGTTTTTTCTATCACTTCCAAGGTGTTTATAAAATGCTGAAATTATATTGGAGGACATAGATACGCAAACAATATGCTCTTAATAACAAAATAAAAAATACATATTTGAAAAATAAGCAGTATTCACATTGAATTGTATTTTTTTTCTTTGTCTTGCAAAATTTTGAAAAACTGTAAAACACGTGTTTCATCAATTTAAGCAAGGAACATTTGTTGCAAATTTGAAGCAAATCGGTTGATGTATAATTTTCCATACACACTTTCATCGCGTTTTCCCAGGGAAACCTTTTAATTTCCCGGGATAAAAAGTATCCTAAAATATGACCCCGAGTATTAGTTACAATTTTACCAATTTTCATTAAAATCCGTTCAGGGGTTTTCATGTGATGCCGGACAGACAAACAGACAGACAGACAATAATTCTAAAAAAAATGTTTTTATGCTCTAACACGTTATTGAAGTGCCCCCTAATCGAAATTTTTAAAAATATTCAATGTACAGAAAATTTGCCCTTTGAGTTTTATTATAGTATAGATAACTCAACCACTTATTGACTGACCAATTCATGAGTCACGTTAAAGTAGTTTTAGCAATTATTTATTTTTAGTTACCTTTACCACTTTAAACCGTGGCGGTGTTTGGTTAGTGAGAAGTAAATTACAAATGCTTCGTACGTATTGAGTGGTACTCAGGAATACATTACTTTAATATCAGCTAACCAAAATATCGAGTTCCGGTTATCGACATAGCGAAAAACATGGTAATATGGTGGTTGTACCGGTAATGGACAAACAGTAGACGTTTTCAATTGATAAGATCAGTTAATTTTTGATTATGCATAAAAGTTTATGGATTTAAACAGATACCTACTCAACTATCCGGGTACAGTGGTACTTTAGTGATGAACAGGTAGAATCTAGCCATCGATTGTATATAACTATTTTGTCTATGTACAAAAACTATAAAATATAACTATGTATCACGAATTCATTAAATGTTCGAGTGTAAATTAATAAACAATTTTATTAACCCCCGACGAAAAAAGAGGGGTGTTATAAGTTTGACGTGTATATGTATCTGCGTATCTGTGTGTCTGTCTGTAGCAGCGTAGCTCCCAAAGATATGAACCAATTTTGATCTTGTTTTTTTTGCATGAAAGGGAACATAATCCAAAATGTTCTTAGCTATTTTTAGTGCAAATAAAACTGTGGATTTTTAACCGACTTCAAAA